>CAAKHC010009593.1:0-16493 GCA_901007825.1 Macroramphosus scolopax | reverse complement strand
GTCTTTCCAGCATGACTTTGTCTTCAGGGGACATTTGATAGATTTGAAATGGCATACATGACATGTACGGGGGGGTCGGAGGGGGGTGGAGGGTTAAAAAGGAAACTTTATTCACAAGTCATTCCTGCGATGAAGAATTAAATAAGCACATCATACATACGATACAATAATTACAGGTTGAACAAATTAGGATTTGAGGAAGACGTTTGTAACATTTTAGACCCGATTAAACCAGATGCATCTGTGTGGAGACAGAACCGACGATACATGCGGACGAACGCTGAGTTGCACGTATAAATAAGCCACCTCGTCCGTACAAACCAGTTTGTATTCTAATTTCTCCGTTAAAAAAAAGGTAAAACTGAGAACGTGATAAAGAACAGCAGTTGACCTGTGCTACATCTCCCGCTGAGAACCGCAAGGAGATTCACTAGATCGAGAGCGTATTTGGTATCAAACAGCAGCGATGAGGCAGTCAGACACGTCCTCTTTGGTTCGGAGTCTGATGCCGAAGCTGCTTCTCAAAGTTCAGCATGACTGTGGATACATGTGGACAGCAGGGGGCCCGATTTAATGTGTCTGCTAGTTATCTACAGGCAAAGAAATTCTTCCTGACTGAATTTAGTTTTGTCAACGTGTGTTTGTGCATATCATCAAGTGTGTGTGTGTGTGTGGTTGTGTGTGTGTAGCGAAGGAGGCTCAAGTTGATGGATAAAGCTGTCGGAGGCGGGCGTCCTCGTTTAGCTGATGAGCTTGTTGGCTCGCTGGTTCGCCTCATCAATGCGAACCTTGTTCATGTCCGCCTGAAAGAAACCGGAGAGACGACACACGGTCAGTTCAAGATCTAACATTCGTCTCCTGCAGCAGGCAAGAAGCAGCAGCCTGGGAGAACAGCTGCAATGCACTTTGGTTTACATTTGCTTTAAATAGACGGGAGCAGAGAGTGAACTGAGGGGCAACGTTAGATAAACAACTTTCTTTTTATACTTTGCTAATTTTAAAACAACAATCTCTGCAAGATGCAAAGAGCAGAGCTGAAAGATCTTACACACATGTGCAGTGCAGAGCTGCTGCTCCCTCGCGTACATAAATCCCACTGAGAAATAAAATAGTAATCGAGTGTTCATGGCTGCAGGGACGTGATCCCTGCGTTTTGGAGGCACGGCAGCATATCTATTATTGATTATTTATTCTCCAGACACGCCGCCGGGTTCGGTCAGGATCTCTAATCTTTAAAGTAAATCATTAAAGAAAGCAGTCGTACATCACAACAGACAAGAAATCAGCCCTGTGCTGCGTGACATTAAATAATTCAAAAGGCAATATAGGTGGAAGGGGCAGGGGATAAATCTGAGAAAATAATTTGTTCGGTTGGGCGGCGGATGGATGATTCATTCCTAAATATGGATCCGATCGGGGCCAAATCGGTCCGATCACCAACGTAAAGCTACTCTAGTGGAGTCCCAGAACAAAAGAACTGGGTACGAGTATAAAAATAGGTTCCCCTTTAATGAACTCCAACTGAAGCCCTCGTTCTGAGCAGAACAAAAACAATGCATTTATTATTTCAGCCACTTTGATAATCCTCCTCCGAACCCTCATTTTAAATTCAAGGAACAAACGGAAGGTTGAACTGTGATCAAAGACGAAAATAATCATCAACATGGGAAGCTTCACGCTAAATTAAAACAAACCCCAGCTAGCTGAGAGCTGTCCTGGGCCGCAGATCCGGGACTCGCTTACCTTCTCGGTGATCCTGTCGATCTGTTTGTTCTGCTTGTCGATCTCGCTGCCCATGTCCACTGCCATACTTTTCAGGTTGCCAATCATGCTGCCGACTGCCCCCAGATTATCCTCCATTTCATCCTCGCGTGCATCGTTAGTTATCCTGTAGCACAAACAAAAAAAATAGCTTCTGTTTGTCCGCAAGCAACCAGTCAAATGTCTCTAAAGCACCGGCCGCGATGTGTGACAATCACCTCTTGATGTACGGACCGGAGGGCCCTGTGGGGTTCACCTGACCGGCCTGGCCGTTGCGAACCCCCGGCGGCTGACTTGAGACGACTTTAGAACCATCGGCAGCAACTGCAACATCGCCTCCTCCGATCCCCCAGGTGTTCTTGTATCGAGAGTCGTGCTCAATAGACGTCACCCTGGAGGAATAAACAGAAACGTGACGTCCAGAGGTGCAAATACACAATGGAGGAAGGTAAATACAACCACATGGAACTCATGGGGTTTATACAGCAAGTCAGCTATCACTCTAAAGATCCCCCTACCTTAAGTGTTTGTACTCGTCAAAGACTCCTCCTCTCCAATGTGAAAGCATTTCGGGAAGATTTTTTTTCATGTTAACAACCAGGTTAGATTTAAGTTCATGCACACACACACACAGACACACACACAATATCTGTGCTCTGCACTAATAATGCTGGAGCTCATAGTGTTGCTGTTTATGTGTTTCAAGCCTCTGTGGTGGTTCCTGCTACAGCAGGTGTCTCCAGAACCGCATTCTGCCTTGATGACACACACACACACTGACTCACGAGGTGTAAACACTAGCAGCCACGCGCTGCTGCGGATGGTAATTAGCTGCGAGCTGGCAACAAACTAAAAGTTACAGCCGTGACTTGGAGCCGTGTTGCGGGGCCGAGTGTGCCGTGTACCTGTCACAGGGGCAGACGCAGAGGCCGCAGCACTTGGAGAGGTCCGTCAGGTTCTTCTCAGCCTGCCTCATGTCCTGGTTGATCTGGTCCATGCCGTCCTCCACATGCCTGAGCTGCTCTGAAACACGCCGACAGGAACACAACACCACGTCAGATCTTTCTCCTCACTTCACCAATCAGGATTGGATCTTATTCAGAAGTATTATTTATACGTTTTTAGTCAAATTAAATGAAACTCTCACGATGCCCGTTAGGATTCTTAAATTGGGCCAATAACTGGGTCACTGCAGCGGGAACAAACTCAAATGTAGATGACAAAATATAGAACATGCTGCAGACAAATAACTACAAATGCACATTTTCAAAGGGGGAACACACACACGCCTTGGACAGCGCTAACACATAAAAGTTAGAGCCAAAAAAAAACAACACAAAAGGATGACATGAAATATAGACCATTTATGGAGTAACGCTAGTTTGGACGTTGATTTTCAGAATGTACAATAAGAATTACTGACATAAAAAGAGTCAACAAAAGACCTTTTTTTTTAATTGAAGACAACACTGTTTCTAGGAACTTCTACCGGATAACAAACATCCTGAGAGCCAACGTACGATCCAAACTGCCTCATGAGCCAACTCATTTTTTTTTTTTTGGATTGTGTTGATGCTTCGTTCAATTCAAGATCACGTCCCGACTGCCTCGATGGGCTTTACAATCTGTCCAGTGCGACGCCCTCCGTCCTCAGAGCCTCGCTATCGAGTGAGGACAAACTCCCCCCGCCCAAACAAAGCCCTGCAGCGGGGAGAGATAAATCTTTGTATTTACCTCCTTGCTGGTCCAACATCACCATGGTGTTGATGCCGGTCTGTTTGCTCTGAAAACACAAGAATCACAAGATTAAAACTAACAACCAAAAAACATGCAGATTGATTTAAAATGCGTGTTTGATACGTTTCAGTACAAATTAGAGTGTTTTGCTGTTTTTAGAATTTTAAAACGGATTAAAAATTGTTATAATTTAAAATATGTAATATGCACATAACAGGAAGTCCTGATTTCAGGTTAACGGGGGCCTCGTGGTGAATCAACATACACCAACACGTCACTGACTCCAGCCCAGTCAAGAGACGCTGTGTCTAATCATCACAACAGAGCTGATTTAAGATGACACTGCGCTTTGTCTCACCTCCTCTGCCATCTGCAGCATCCTTCGTGTGCTCTCCAGTGACTGGGGACAAATAAACAAAACAGGACGTGTTAGTGAATAATCGTACCTAAAAGAAAATGAAGGAAAAACATTTGGAGCGCCTTCACACAGCCGATCTGTCTTTGGCTGCGTTACGAGCGCCCAAATATAACTGAGGAGGAGCTTTGTCAATAAATTACACGGATTCAATTTTACCTTTTTAATTTGTCATATTTTGTGATTATTTCTGGGAACGGTCCGTGTGATCGTCGAAACCCAGGCAGGGTTCTACATCTATGATTTACATGATCTGACTCCGGTTTAGTTTTCTCTCGTTAATTTGAACTAATTAATAGATGTGTGTGTGTGTGTTTGAATGTGGACTTCAGAGGCAGAGAGACCAGATGAGAGGGGAATCAACAAGAAGAGGCTAGATAACAGGGATAGGGAGAATGGAAGGAAACACGCGATAAGAAAAAGAGCAGGAAACAACATTATTAATATTCATGAAGGCACGAAATTAGACGGCAACACATCCGAGCTATGAGATCATATCACCGTTCGCCCTCACGTGGCCTTAAAACAGCTCCGACATGCATTTGAATACACTTCTCTCTTTGACCCCAAAATTGTAGTAATTCTAAAACTTAGGATTCAGGTTATTTGTTATTCCAACTTATTCTATCTTTCTCTCTCATAAGCCTGAAATAGCAGGAAATCCTCACAACTGTTTTTTTTGTTTCAGCTCTATAAGTTTATATAGTCAAATGTATAATTCAATATTTTACTTTAAAGGTTGAAAAATCAACTGTTATTTCCTTATATTGATGTTTATCAACTGATTTGGGATCCTGACCTGAAATGAATTGTTGATTAGAGATGAGTGACAGGATGTTAATCAGCATCTATTTAGATAACGAATTGTGATAAATGATGGAAATTTAATTCATCGATAATTTATAATTCAATGTCGAGATATCACAGGTGCAATCTTCTAAAATGGAAGTAATTGTTCCATAAAACCCTGGACGGGGAGTTTGAGCGTGTTCCTGCTGACAGACGCTGACGTCCTACTTCCTGTTGTGTTATATAGTGCTTAATTACACATTAGCTACTTCAATATGTGAAGTACATCTCGGCTCAGAAACATGTGATGACTCAATGTAATGGTTTTCCGTTTAAAATAATAAAAGTTTAATATTCCGTCAGTCATCTACATGCACATATAAAACTCATCGTCTCTCCCTGATCAGGTGACATGAGCCGCCTCACCCACGTGATGGATAACAACACACACATGCACAGATACAATGACGGTGACCTGGAATGCAGTCAGTACAGGTGAATCAACGCCTTTGGTTTGTTTATTAATAGCGAGTGCTGTTTAGAGCATCCAAAGAAGCGACGCGGGGCACGACTCCGTTGTTACCATCACTAATGAACCGCTCACCAGAGACGGGAGCGGAGACCAGATTCCTTATTTCTCCCCGTGTTATGTTTCGCTGTGAATACATTAATCAGCGAGTTGAGAAACAGACAAACACGGAAATTGGCGGGCGGGATTTTGCTGAGCTTAGCCAGGTTTGTGTTGACGAAGCCAGAACATCACTCGGGTGGATGAACGTTACATTATGTCCTCTAAAATCCTTGAACTTGCCTAATTAAGCCCTAAAGTCGCAGTCTTAGCCAAATATTCCAGATTGGGTTGCTGCGAGAAATCTTTGAGATCCAGACAATGGTGTGGTATTTTTATCATTTGCTTGTTGGGATCGCTTTAAAGGGAAGTTCAGTGAAGCGAGGGAGGCTCAGGTTCCAGGAAGCTACTTTTTTAACAAAAGAAGTTTAAGAGATATTCTACCACAAGAAGCATGAGAAACATACGATGGGTATTTATAAGCTGCAGTAAAGCGGTAAGTGCCACACATATGGATTGTTACCCAAAGCAAGGTCGCATAGTATCATTAGCAGAAGGACCCTCTGTGACCTCCTAAGATGAGGACGAAACTGGTGTCAGTCAGGCAGCAGGTGAAAGAGAAGAAGAGAAAGATTTCAGGTTATTTCAGGAAGTTCATATAGTCAAAAAAACAAACAAGAGAAAAGAGGAGGAAAATACTCACACGGAATTAGTGCAGGCAAAATTACAGGAAAGCGAAGTGCACAGCCACGACGAGCACACAAAGTTAATTTGCCTCCGACGGAATCAGATGGCTGATCGTACGATTCCCCGGTGTGCTGATTAAACAATTATCTCCATGATAATAAAACACTTAGATGTAGCTGACAACATTCAAACTGTCACGGAGGGTAGGGGAGGTACCAGGCATCATTAGGCGCTCAGACTTACACATTGACTTAGTAATCATCTACGGAGGCTTTAACGAAGCGACGCATCCGTGACTTCTATCCTGCTGATGCTTCCATTATAAGGATGGATATTGTTATTTTCAATGATTAAATTAGAGTCGCTACTTCTCCTCGGTCTATCTGGATGCTTCGAATGTTCACTTGTAGGTAGAGTCTCACTTAAAGGAAGTTCCCTACATGCTCATAAAGAAAACCACGTATGAGACAGCATGTCTCGGTACCTCGTCAGTCACTTGGTTGGCCCTCATGGCCATCTGTTCCACAGTCATGTCGTCCATGTTGTCCTGTTTGGAGGCTCCTCCCGTGGCACCGAGCTCGATATTCTGCGGCCTGAAAAAGGAGGCAGAGTTAAAAAGGTTACTCAACGTCTGAGGTCATCAAATATAATACAGCTCTGTGACTCAAACCAGTGAGTGACATCATGTTCATCATCATAGATTCTCTCTAAAACAATGATGCATGTAAGACTTTTCTTTGACTGCTGCGCAGACAAAAATGCAATTAAATTAATGTCAGATTGAGCTTTTATTTATTGTATTTGACAGGATAAAGACTTAAGCTGCTTCTAATTCTTGCTTTTTACGTTTCTCTGTTTTATTAATTACTGTTCATATTCTTTGTCTTTGCTTTGCTAATTGGCAATTTGCTTTGCTGTTTTTAATCAATGCACAGCACAGCCGCCTGATTTCCTGTTAATCATCAAATCATTAAGGATGCTGATGAAATGAAAAGTAAATACATAATCTGTAACTTGGATGAGTGTGTGTGTCATTTATTATTTCAGTGTTAAATAAACCCCAGTATACTTTATGTTAAATTCTAAATTCTCAAACCGGAACCGAAAACTTTACCGCTTAGAGATACTTCAGTTCCTGGGTATTTCCAGGTTGTTAATTCCCTATTGCCTCATGCCACATCAGTAATATAAGCTCATGTCACTCATACGGAGTCGGAAGAAGATAATGCAAAACCTAAACAAATCAGGTTCTGCCCCCGAACGATTGCTGGAGACTGCGCACATTCACAAGGTTGCCAAAGAAAAGGAGGAACCAAAATTTTTTGTGTGTGAGCCTTGAACAGTTCCTTGTGTTGCAAAGCTTGTCTGTTATGTGTGTAGTTGCATGTATGATAACAGCGAGGGGTTGGTGATCAGGAGGCTGTGATAGGGAAATCACGATCGTTAGATTGAACGGAGGTGGACGACTAAAAACCTTTCTGCCACAACATTCTCCTTCAGGTGGTGTTTTGATGACGGTGGAGAGCACTGACTAACATGTCGGCCCAAAATATCCCACAAGTGTTCAATTGAGATCTAGTGAATACAAAGTTATGATTCACATGATTTCCTTCCTCATCAGACCTTTCTGTGACTCGTCGTGCCCAATGGACGGGGCTGCATTGTCCTGCAGGAGACAACCACTCCCATCAGGATATACATGTTGTGGTAACCTAAACAGACAACCGGACCCAAACTGTGTCAGCGAAATGCCTCCAAACGGATCAACCAGATCCCCATGTTGTAGGGGTCAAGCATCCAGGATTTCCCTTTTCTTTATGTAAGCCAACTTTATTTCCAGAGTGCACCAAAAATCATCGTCTTCTAGTAATTAGCTCAAACACGTGACATTTAAGTGTGTAATTCACACAATCATGTGTGGTAGAATAGTTATATATAATATTTGGGTCATGCAAAATAATGACACCACATATATTGCTGTATGCAACCATAATAACGGAGCTTTAATACCCTCTTGTATATTCATGGTCCGGTTATCTTACAGTAGATGGGAACTCACTGCAGCAGCATGGTGCAATACGGTCCATTAAAATGACATGAGACTCAACATTGGTGTCGCCACGTTATAAACAAAGTACGTAAGTGTGAGTAAAGTTAGTGGATCACCAAGACCAAAGGCACTCCAGTTGAGGTACAGCGATCATGCGACTTCTCACAGCTATCAATCCTCATTGTGATTCATTAAAGTGTGTCCACATTTGTCAGCTCACAATGCATTCAAAGTCAAATTTACACTTTGTTATCTTGCACAGTGCAAACAACAGCTGGGCAGACGTTAAGACTAGTAGGTGTTATTGTGAACCGGTAGCAGGAAGTGCTGATCGAGGTTGATTACTGCGGGCCAACTTGTGATTATGCTTTCAGATTGGTGTCGATCATTGCGCAGAGGAGTTGACTTCAGAGCACAGCGGATGAAAGCCGATGAGAATAAACTGTGTTACAAGACGGCAGGAGGAAGACAGCAAAAGAGAATACTGTAGCAACCCCCTGCAGTGCTCCTCATCGAGGATGTGGCTTTAAACGCTTGATGTCAAGGATTCTGTGTAGTTTTCTCACTTCGTGAATACACTGACAGGCAAGAGCCCCTCGCAGCGACATCATAACCTGAGCAAGAGGTTAAGTGTCATTGGGTTCTTCAAGACAATCACGATTCGGATCACAAAATAGATATGAGCGGCATGATCTGCAGTCCAGCGTCACATGATGTACTGAAATGACGAGTGTAACAGCAGCTCCAGACAGACTTTTGTACACAAGGTAACATGGTATCAGTACCATCAAAGCAGACGGCAACACAAAGCTGTTTCTTAAATTCAGTGTCTGTATGTTTTTAAGGCGCAGACGTTGAGGAAAAACAGCTTTCTGCAGCTCCACTATCATTTCTTCCTCTCCCATCCTCCACTTTTCCTTTGCGAGTGACATTTTCCTGTTTTGCTTGTAACCCCTGAACGTTAACCTTCGAAAACTGCAGCAACAACACATTCAGAGAAAAACAGTAAAAACAGGAAAATGTATCATCTGCTTGGCAGCCAGTTCAGAAGATTTAATGTTGTTGACTCTGTCATTTCTTCCATGTTGGAAAAAAAAATAAAATGCTTCACTGCATTTTGTGGCTGAATATTGAACTCGGCCCAACACTGATGCGACTTTACAACTGTAACACTGAATTCAATTATGGAAACTGTCTGCTATGAACAGCCTCTGGGAGTAATGATCAACGTTTCTGGGGTGGATAGCGGATATGAGCAGCATGGTAGAAGGTAGAGTGGCTGTCCTGTAATCGGAAGGTTACTGGTTTGATCCCGGCTTCTCCAAAGACCAAGTTGGAGTGTCCTTGAGCAAGACAATGAACCCGTAGTTGCTCCTGATAAGCTGGTTGGCACCTTGCATGGAGCCTGCACCTTAACCGCAGTGCTTTGAGTACAGTTAAGGTCAAAAGGAGATATATGAATACACCCCATTAATCAGCAGGGCAAAGACTTCCTCTTCCAATTTTCGGCTAGTTTACGGTCCGATTGACAACTTGAGACGTGAGAAGGTTGAAGCTGAGGCGATTAAGCATGGATTGTTTCACAACATACAAATACATTGTGGGGCATTAACGAGTTACAGTGATAATATTACTTTACACAGTAACAAGTATTGTTACAAATGCAGGGAATAACTTCGAATATTACTAAAGTGCAGACACATACATTCAGCTTCTGGGAACATTCCATTTATTTGTCTGGGGGAAAGAGGCGACAAGAACATTGTTCTCAAATGTAAATCTGTGCCAAGACGGCAGGCGTCCTGAAACACCTACTGCGACAGCACAACAAAATGAAGCTCATGGAGGATGGTTGAGTCAGGAGTGCTTTTCATCTATCCAGCAAAATGTTTTACGGATTAACACACTGCAGAAAAAAAATATGCTAGTTTGAAGGATTAACTGCAGCTTACTGGTGATTACCCAGACATTCAGACAGAGTCTGAAAAAAGTCAGAATTTTGAGGGACACAATTACCCATTTTGTGCCCTGTAATGGAAAACATACATAGTGAGTAGAGCAACAAATTACTATTGGCAGGGAGTAATAAGTAAATTATTATGTTTGAATAGTGAGCCCAACACTGTACACTAAATATCTAAATCATCATTAGATGATAGCAGGATTGTGAGATTGTATTTCAGCGGATGCATCCACATCACAAAAACCAGAGAGCTGACAAAAATAGGTATACGAGATAACACCGATCAGGATTCATTCGCATATACTTTACTCTTTTGATATGCCAAGCAACACCAAGAGCAGCTGAACATGTCAACACTCATTATTCAGTGATGAGCAGGCTGCACCAAAGCAAACATGGGCGAATGTTTTTGCTCCTTGTGCAACCAGTGAATCTTATATGTCACTTACTGCTTATTAAACAACACAAAGCTGACACAGCACACCATGTGTTAAAAAAAAATTAACTTGTAGTGTAATAAAAAGAGACGGATGTACCTAGTCATGCTGTATTGACTGTATTTTCTTCACCAGCAACTTAGCGTCTAAAACAAGAGGTCCTACAGGGAAACACATTTCTTGTTCTTCTACCCAAACCGGTTCCTCCAGATCTTAGTGCAGCACAATGACGTCTTCTCTTATCCCTTTACTTATCATGTCTCTCATCTTTTTCCACATTCAATCATATATTACAGCCCGAGTGATAATTATTGTGAGATGTTGTGGACAGGTTGGTTGACTGATTATGCTAACCTGCGCCCACAAAAAGGCACCATTTGCATATTGCTGTTCAGAGCATTAAAAAAAGAAAAATGAAGCAGCCTCCAAACGTTTCACCATAGCTGCCAATCAAACTGAAGGCAGATGAGAAATATATGAGGTGGTTAATCATTTATGGGTCACATTTTAAACGTGAAGTTGCTACACACCTGACCTGTGTTATCTCTTACGGTTGAAAGCGTAAGTTAGCAATTTATCGGTACTTTTATAAACAGGTGACGTTAAATGAGAAACACGAACCAAAGTTGTGGCCCATTGAGTCCCCAAATAGTAATTCAGACATAAAGAAAGACTCAACCAAACCAGCAAACTATGTCAAATAGTCCAAAAAAGGCGGATAATAGTTCCCTTACATTTTGTGAATTGTCGCTCAGTCAAGTTTCCAGAAGGATCCGGGTAGTTAAACTAGCTTGTGAGCTAGTTAGCTAGTTCCGCTTTCCAGACAACTACCTAACGCCACCACCCAAACAACTCTGCTGACAGAAAAAGGCGAGAGAGATATTCATCTAGGGAGTTAATACTTACAGTTAACCCTCCTTGTTTCGCGAATGACCCCGCTACTCCTCCTTCCTTACGGTATGTAAACTTGGCGCTGACAACTTCTGGATTCCTTCACTTCTTCCACCGCCTGGTCCGAAAGTGTGTCTCCTGGTGCCTTTACGTGCTGTGGGATATCTCGCGATTCCAAACGCCGAGCCGGGCTCACCCATGAGTAGCGATGCAGGAAGTATGGAAATGGTTTGAGTAAATTAAATTGGTAATATAATAATGTAGGACACCAGTACATTCAAAGAGATAATGATATCATCAGCAAAACGTACCTAAACACACACGTTAAAGAAAGATTTCTAGGGGAATGAAATAGAGTTAGATTATAAAGGCATATTGCCTTGTTTGATAAGATTTGTTTTTGTGTTAACTCATTCATATATACTTGATGTTGTTAGGTATTCTCATAAAAAATGCAAGATAACTTGTAACTGAGTAAAAAGCACAATATATTACTCCAAACTGCAGTATTGTTACAAAATACTAATAGGCGTACTCAAATACTGCCTCAAAATAAGTACCCGTAACTGGGCAATGTGATTTTAATGATTGGTAAACATTGTAAGCAGTACGATTATTTACAATGGACCTAATCCTTAATTGCATTGTTCTTTAAGTAATTGCATTTCCTACTGTTATATCCACACAGGAAAGAGCTTGCGATGAGCACTTGAACGCACCACATGGCTTGTCATATGACTCCAGAGAAAAAGATACGCTGCTCATTTCCCCCACATGAGTGCAGCATTTACCCTTCACCTAGACCTTCCCCTCGCCCCTCCACCCCCGTCCCAGTGTTTTGCATGGAAACACTCTGCTGGATTTTATTTTTTTTTTCTGACTGTGTGTCTGAAATCTGAGCCTCTAGCATTGAATCTGTTATTTTATGAACCACAAAAGCCCATTCAAGGTGACTGGAAAGACACCAGACAGAGTGCCAACCAACATATCAACTGATGTGTTTCAAAGGTACATATCCTCTGTTGGGTCACCTGCAGCGAAATACCTACATGTAGGGTATTTCTTTACAGCTCCAAAATGTGCAGAGGGGATGCTCTGGAGCTGCTCCCGCTGAACTGGACCGGGGCCTGAATGGTACCCAGCTTTCTCGGCCCATGTATCTTTTATAGAGTCTACATAGCATTCATTATTCAGCAATAACACATGGTCCATCTGGACTCCTGTGAGTGTGCGTCTAAGCATCGGTGCGTGGTCCGTAGTTAACTTTCCTGCTGTGCCATTTCGCCATTTCACGCCACATCCACCAGTGCTTGAAGAGCAAAGAATTAGTATTTCCTCCGTAATTACAACCAAGGTATAATGTGTGTATGTGAGAGCGAGGACGTCTGCAGGAGAGAAGGTGAGAGAGGAAGGAGGGCGGAAAGAGAAAGAATAGAAAGTAGTGAGAGAAAGAGAGGCAGATTAAGTGAATGTTTAATAGTGACTACAGATGGCACGTTCAGGATGAAGCTCTTTCATCATGCTGTTCCTCATTAATAGAGATGGGAGTGCTGCCCTAATTCCATAATTCCTAAATCATGCCTGTTAGTTGTATATGAGGAGACAAAGGTACAGGGGAGAGAGAGAGAGAAAAGAAAAGCTTAGCTTATCGTCTAATACTGCTTCTGTCGGAGCGACAAGGCAACAGAGGAACAAAGATGGGTTGCCATCTGTATTTCCTGGCTGTTGCCAAAACAAACATCATATAGGCCAAATTTATTCCTCGACAATTGTTGTTCCACATGTACGCCAGCCAATGAAAACCGCTAAAATAATCAAAAGACTAATTAGATCTGGAGGGCTGTACATGTGGGGATATACAGTCATGCATGTGTGTCGCTGCAGAGATCACTAGTTTCTCACGATTTCACGGAGCACATCTGTTCATACCGAGCTCATCCAATCCATCTTTTCTCCCCTCTCACAAGGATTGAGACGTCGGTCGAGGTTTTACGAGGGCCTTGCTTGATCAGGTTTAATTTTACATAAGGCTAATTCCGCTGGTACCTGATGCTTGTCAGGAAGTGGAAACGGCTGACCAAGCGCGCATCTCAGTATTCAGAGATAATTTAATTCTCCCGTCTCCTCTCCCTGGGATCTCCTCCTAAGTTTGGATTGAGCTCTAGTATGAAGCAATTTGATGGGTACAAGAGACATCGATAGCCATTTGGCCCGCTTTGCACAGAGGGGCCAAGCATTGCAAAGCCAAGGCTATCTCATGTATTATTCATGCGCCCCCCCTGAAAAGGAATTCTGACATTCTTTTTACAACAAGCTGCCAAAATAGGAGTCAGTGGTTTCAAATAACTCTTTCAAATCAGCGCTGATAAGTGTTTCAAGCAGGTACTGGCCCTTACAACCCCCAAAGGGGAACCGTGTCTATTGTCTGTCATGTCTGGATCTGATGGAAAAACCGGCTGAGCTCAAAGAGGAACGAAAACATTTCATATTCAGATTTTTTAGACATGTAGCAGTCCCATGCTCGGCTCAAAGGACTCCCGGGTTTTTGATGGATCTATCAGTTGTGGTGAAGTTCAAATCTTTTAACTCTCAAGACAGTTTCTCTAAGCAGCGTCGGCTTCAGCGGTGCAAGAACTGTTAAGATCCTTTACCCCCAATACTAATACATCAATTTAAAAATGCTCCCACATTCAAAATATAATCATACATGTACATTTTGTATTAATACATGTCAATAGAAATGACCCCTGGCTGCATATTATCATATTAACTTTAATTAATAGAAATATACTTTACAATATAAGAGTTGTAGCTGTGTTTTATACGGTTTGATATCAGTCCAGTTGTTCCCAAACTGCAGGACTCCCTGCAGAAGATAAATCTGACAGATTGTAGGACCTCAATGAGGTCGTAAAGAGGAAAACCCCTATAGATTTTTATTATCTTTACTCTTATCTTTTTAAAAAAAGAATTCTTCTCTCTATAAATCAGCCGATTCTCTGGCTTTGGGCCTCGACCAGTTATTTAAATGAAATCATCTGATAAGGGGATTGGAAGGACTATCAGGCTAGCAGTTATTGATTCTTGCTTATCAATCAGGTTGTGTGTAAAATAGGTCCACAGGCTTTTATGCCGAGAGAATATTTTCAGTAAATAGCATGTTTAGCGTCGGATGTTTCCCGTCTCTATCGGAGATGCTGCTCGTGCACTGAGTGTCATTCCTGGTTTTAAGCACGATATATGAAAAGATGTTTGGGCATGTTGCTGGTGTTTCCGCTCACATCACATCTAGATATGTTGTAATGTTTCTTGGTGGAATGAAGCCCAGTATTTCCTCTCCGCCATGAATCCTTCTGGTTGCAGGTTCCCAGCAGTGTAGCAGAGTTTGACGCCAATGTTGTAACTTTTATAAAACCTGCCATTGATTAAGGGAAGTGATGAGCTCAGACGCGATTCGGATGGACCAGTTGGAGCCTTTCCTCGATTCCCATCACTACATCTGACTGGTGAAAAGGGGAGATTCTACCACAGGAAAGTCATGGGAACCACAAGTATGTGAAAGTAAACAGTTTAGTATTTCAGTGCAACCTGAAATGTTGTGGAATGGAAGTTAGAGCAGCAGAAAGTGGATACAAAGTCCTTCAAAGTGACTCCTAAATACAGCGCTTAAGTAAATACATTTAGTTGTTTTCCACCCGCTGATGGAAACAAGAGAGGAAGGACTATCAGGCCATTCGGTCTCCATCCCGTCAGCGGTTCAGATGAGCTGTCACATCGCTGAGGGAGAAACAGCTGAAGATCGGAGAGGCCGATTTCATCTGAATAATTTCATGCTTTGACTGGCAGAGCTCAACGCTCACTGTCCCAAAAAGGAGGGGAGACCCAGGTACAGTGAAATACATGAATACCATCACTTCCCCTGCAGGATGGGGAGGGAAAAAAAATGAATTAAAGTTAATCAGAACCCAAGAAATTCAACTCACTTTGCTTATTTTTCAAGTAGACAAAAAGACAATCTTTATTTGTGTGTTTCTCTCCTTGCTCTGTGTTTACTGACTGACTTTAATGAATGAGGTCAGCTTCCACAAAAAGAAAAAAAAAAACCAAACCAAACCCCCACCACAAGCAGAAAAAAAAAGGAGACAAACTCATACATGACGCGCAGCCCTGGAGGCATCCTACCACTACCAACCATGGATCACAGACCGGAGAAGAAGAACGACAGAAGAACAGCATCAGTGGAATAGAAGAAGAGAAGACACTTTTTTTTTTTTTTAATCTTCCACAGGCTATACCCCGTCACTGCATCCCACACAGGAGTAATTAACAGTGATTTTAAATGCTACAAAAATAAGATGAAACAGGGAAGGAAGTGCTTCCCCTTGTTTGTGTTTTGATGTGTGTGTTTCTTTGTACATGTGCATGCCATGTCTGTAAATGTCTATCTGCATGTGCTTTTTCTACATATGTCTGTGTGTGTGTGTATCTGTACATGTGTGTGTGTGTGTATGTATGTGTGTGCTCACAGTGCTTACTCATTATGTTCACCTCCCAGCGTTAAAGAAGTCCCATGACACACGCACACGTTCTCTCCCTCCTCCTCCTCCTCCTCCTCCTCCTCCGCTCGCTCCCCCCCCTCTCTCTTTGTGCTGTTCCCTGCACAGTCCGTGGATGCTCCCACCGTCTCACCGGAAAAAAAAAGTTATCAAAGACTGCATGTGTGTGTATATTTATGTGTGTGTCCATGTGTTTTTTTTCTTCGTGATGCTACCACACACACGCCTCGTTTTGCAAACAGTTTACACGCTTCAGTTTACTGGTTTGACCCTCCGACCCCGGGACCAGTCAGCGTCCGTGTCCGCGGTGATCCGGCGTGGGGCTTCCGAAGGGGCTTATTTCCAAGTCAGTTTCACCCTGTGGGTCCATTTGTCTCCGAGCCAAAGATAATCCATCAACAACTAAAAGGCCCGACAGGAGAAACCGTGTGAGGAGGAGAGAGGGTCGGATGTTCCCGTCTGATGTCTGAAAAAAGTCTCAGGGAGAGCAAGAGAGCGGTTGCAGGGTGCGTCTGATTTTTCCCCATGAAAAAATATATCATCATTACAAACAAGATCTGAAGGTTTTTCACAGTGGTCATGCAACTTGAGTGTCGCCTCCTTTTCTCACCTGTCCCGGTTCGTCCTCACGTCGGTCCC
>CAAKHC010009591.1:0-12664 GCA_901007825.1 Macroramphosus scolopax | reverse complement strand
CACAGCCCCGCCCTTTCCACTCTGTGCCACAAAGACACACTACATCCTCCAATAGGCATTTAAACTGAAAACAAGTCATTTCCTGTCACCACTAGGTGGCATTACTAATCAATATTTCTTATCAAGTGTGCATTTTTAAACACTCATGTACCGAATCCATAAAATTCTCAGATTTCTACTGGACCTGACGCATCTGCAAAGTTTCATGACTTTCTGAGCATGTCAAGGCCGTCAAATAAGCGATTCATTGCGAAGAAAAATAATTCCTAGAAATCCAACAGGGCCTCACACCAGTTGGTGCTATGGCCCTAAAAACACATCACACCTGTACAGCAGTATTACAGTATGTTTCTTTGGAGATTTCTATTCCGTCTCGTCCCATGACGTCAGATAACGACGCTCCCGAATAGCGTTGCTTTCTCACTCCCCTTGGCGAATAACTATGTGTAACCCATTTAATTCAATATAAGGCTCCACATAAGAGGCAGGTTGGGTTGGTGATAGGGTTGGTTGTTCTGGAGTGTGGATCAAGGAAACCGTATCTGCCTGACCTGGTTCTGAACACTGCAATACATAAACTTTACATCACCAGCAATGCATATTGCACATCAGCAGAGGCGGACAGATTAAACAGCTTCATTACTTAAGTAAAAGTACAGATACAGCTTGTTCAATTTTACTCAAATACAAGTAAAAGTTCTACAGTCAGATATTTACTTACGTACAAGTACTGAAGTACTTGTTTTTAAAAGTACTTCAGTAGCAGGAGTAAATTTTCTAAATATTGTATTATTACTGCCAGGTGCAAGGTGGGGCCATGGGTTGGCACATTTCCGGGACGGACCTTCTTCTTCATCCATTCTGATTCTTTCTGTCTCACTCCCAACTGAATCTGACCATGGTGATCGCTGATAGGCTGTCCCTGTCAGTGGCAGCTGTACAATCCAATCACGTTTGAGAAGGAAACAACAAATTACTGAGTCCACAGGGTTTATCCGCTTTTTTTTATTTTTTTTTTGGAAAAAATAACAAGTACTTATGGTTATGCATAGAAATGTAGCGGAGTGAAAAGTACGATATTTGCCTTTCAAATGTAGCGAACTAAAAGTCATAAGTACTCACCCAATATACTCGAGTAAAGTACAGATCCTAAAAAGTGTACTTAAGTACAGTACTCAAGTAAATGTACTCCGTTACTGTCCGCCTCTGATGATAATACACTTCTAAACACAATTAAACATTATCTTTGTAACCCTGATGCCTTGGACACCTCTAATGATATTCAAAAAATAAACTATGCAGACTTTATTAGCCTTTATTAGATTGACATGCATACAGAACATAGCCACGCCGAAAAGATACAACACCTAGAGCAACAGCAGCAACCACAATCAATCAATTGAACAAGCTGTAACGATGCTCCATCACAGATGAGTATATGTGTCGAGACATTTGTGCAGGAGATGGATGGGAAGGATCTAATATGTCTCTCTAAGTAAGACACACTGACTGTGCAGTCAGAGTATTTCATGAATTCTTAATTTTCGCAGCTCAGATTTGGAGCTATATTCCTTAAATTTAGCCTGTTGATTATTAATTCTTTCAGTGCACAGACACAGACGGTATAATGAGTGATAATGTTGAATCTGTGTCACAAATGAACTCTCTGGTCTTGTGATTCTATCCAAAACATTCAGATGTTGAGTGTCAGTGAGCAACATGGCTTCAGAGCTCGTGGATATTGTGTTTTTATATCTGCCATTACATGTTAAAGAAGAACGTTTAGTTGATACCATTAAATCAAGACTGAAAAGTACCTTATCTCACATCATTACAGCCTCCTACTGAACTTTGAGCTTCACCGGGTCCATCAACTTCCCAAACATCCCTTTAACACTAAGTGGCTGTTTTATTCTAACCAAAGTGTATTATGACCATGCTGCCTGGTGATCCTCCCCTTTAATTAGAACTGATGATTTATTGATCGTTATTTCATTCTCATCACTCGGTCTTACTGGACAGTGAAGGGGTGATTGTCATGTGCCAGTTTTGGCCCATCGAGCATTAAACACTGTATGAATTCATATAAATTCTTTAAAAAAGAACAATTGTGAAATCGAATGGTCCTGTGTTTGCCATGATAATCATTATATATCAAACGTGAAAAGGTTTCCTTTTCTTCTCTTTTATCCTTACACACTCAATGGCGCCCTCCACATCTTTATATATCCAAACTAAAATGTAAAAGTGATCGGAAACACATTCATTTAATAATTTAATATACTTCACTTCAGCATGTGTTACCTTACATGTTCATTAAAAAGCGTACTAAAATAAAGCATAGGTGCACCCATATACAGATCAACGTTGACTCAAAACATTTACACACAGAATGTGCAGTACATTCATCACAGAACTCCAAGACGAGAGTTTGAATGCACCCGATTCAAATTTCACACAGAACACACAGAAGCTGCATAGACAGTGAAGACTAGTCTGCAGAAGGATGATGCAGCGTGTCGGGGATGCTAATAACATGATCGTAAAGCAGGTTGCGATAAAAGCTACATCAGAGGACAGAGAATCATTTTAAGATACAGACTGAAAACGGGATATCACGAACATTTTCATGTCTGCACATTTGTGTTTTTTATAGATGTGTAATTGATTTTCACGCATGCTCATTTCAGACATTAGCAAATAAATATCCCCTGCTTACTGGAATGGATGACCTGGCTGTAGACGGAAACAAACCTGACTGATAAGTGAGCAGCGTGATCACTTTTCATTCCCTTTATGGCATTTCATATCTGCAACATTAACCTCAGGGTATTTGTTTTTAACTTTGGTCCTGACTGAGGCATCAAAGTGAATGACATTGTCAATGAAGGGGCTCCTGCAGGAGCTCAAAGGTCAGCTGCGTGATGTGCCGCCACGCTTGCTGGATGTGATGCGACTCGGTTGTGCGTGAGCAGATGGCAAAGCGTAGGACAAATCGTCCAGAGAGCTGACAAGGCACCAGGTGGATCTCCCTGCTCTTGGTAATCCTTTTCAGTAAGTTCTGGTTCAGCTCATCGGAGCCCTGTGAGGGGGGGGAGCAGGGAAAAGATGAAGACTACAAATTGCTCAGAATAATTGTGTTTCTTGTGCACCGCAATGACCCGATTAGTACCTCTAATTGCAGGTGGGTGATATAAGTAACGGAACAGTACAATACACACACATTGTGTATACCACTTTCTTTTTATTAACATTGTTCTAATTACTAATTGGTTCTAATTGGGTGTGAAGTCAATTGAGTGGGGTGGAAGAACTATCAACCGGATTAGGTCCACACTGGATTTAGCAACAATATTTATTTAGCATGGGATGTTGTTACCTTGAGCCTGAAGCAGACGAGTCCCATGATGACCTCGGCACAGATCTCAAACCTCTTGTCTGCTCGTACCAGACTCTCAAACTCTTTGGCCAGACCTACTTGCTGTGAACAAAAACAAGCAAATTGAAAAAGGTCACACATCACAACATCCGTAAATTGCATTATGATATGTTCCTCTCATATCCATTCCAACAATGTACCTTTGCACTGATCTTAATGTCCACTTGTTTTTATTAGCCTAGCTATCTATATGAAATGACACCGACCTGTAAAGGGCACAACTGGCTATGTGCAGTACACCAGTGTATTTGTTTCATGTCCAACATATAAAACCTCCCCCACAACATTGGCCCATGCAAGGAAGAGGTGTAACACTAGATGGCAGTGCTGTATCATTACAATGGTCATATAGATCCACACGCTTTTCCCCCCTGAGTTCCCTTCCAATACTTGCATTGTGTAACCCTTCATTTGTTGCACAGTACACACAAACTGGTGGAGGGCAAAGTTCAGCAAATCACCACTAAGTATCAGGAAAGGGAAGTATTGGAATCTGCACTCAGGAAATGTTATTGTGCTTCTTCTCATTCAATTGAAATGTAACATTTGCTCTCACAATATAAATTTAACCTCTCATGGTTCCATAGATGTGTTATTATAATGTAATATGCTACATGTGATGCAGCGGGTCACCTACAAGTCAAGAGTTAACAGGATGACCGACCATGAACCGTCCACACTACGACATAAACCTGAAACGTCCCCCGAGAGTAACACGTGTTTACATCTGTCAAATATTAACTATCCAAGGTCTTCCATACG
This sequence comes from Macroramphosus scolopax, assembly GCA_901007825.1. Lineage (NCBI taxonomy): Eukaryota > Metazoa > Chordata > Actinopteri > Syngnathiformes > Centriscidae > Macroramphosus > Macroramphosus scolopax. The sequence continues at coordinate 8,463 of CAAKHC010009591.1, read as the reverse complement.
CATGGTGTATAAAAATATACATATAAAAATATACACCTGTTGATTTGTCAGAGTTCTTCACTGCTCCGTGTGAGAGAGAAATCATCAGCAAACCCATCTTGATTTTCTTTTTATATTTAGTATGTCTCACTCTTGTAGAGTCAGATAATATCTACAAGTACGTACAAAGGAAATGTCAAGTGGCCACATGTTTATCCTGTTCCACTTAATCTTGGAGAGACGTACAGTGAAATCTGGAATACTGTGTCATGGGTTATGGCCGCAGGGCTCAGTGCTGCGTCTGCTTCTCCATTTAGAAATGGAGGGTGAACACAAAGCAGGCTTATTTGATTGACAGAACAGACCGGAGGGAGGAAGATGAAGATGAGGAGGAGAGACAGGCATGTGGCGATGAAGCAGCAAGAAGAAAAAAGGCAGGGGGAAAGGGATGAGCATGGATGTTAAAGGAGGAGGGTGGAGAAAATGTTGCCATAAATAGAAGATACAGACAAGACGTGTGTGACTGACAGGATGTGCTGATGGAACCAGAGAGGAGGAGACACTGGATGGACCTTAAGAGGGGTGAGGCATGGGAGGAAGAGGAGGAAGGGGAGGAAGGGGATGGCATTTACTATAAAGACCAGGCATATAGGAGTGTCTGTTTTTTCCTGCTTATCTTTCTAGTATACAACACTGGAAAAGCCAGGAGTGTACGACGGATTTGTTTTGCTGGAGCACATTTGACTGTCCAACGACCAACACGTGATATCAAACCTTTCAGATATTAAATCTACTTTTTCAAGATTCACCCAGAAATATCTGACTCATAACTAAGAAAGAAAACTTCTCCCACTTCCAATCACTGTACAAAGAATTAAGCCAAAATATCCCGAATATGGGCGCAGTAGTGATCAGGGGAAGGAGGGAAATGTTCGTCGTCCCAGCCAGCTCCATCAGAATTCCTTCATACAAGAAAAAACCCTTTTTACATGTTGAAACATCATCACTTCCTGATAACCTATCATAAGATGAGTCCTTTACCATTACCCATAAAGCTACTGTAGATAACTTATACTTGCAAGTTCAATCATGAGATATACTAGAAATATCTTCATGTTCTCTCTGTGTACTACAAACATCACAAGCTCCGCTTGCAGGCTACGCTTGATCAATAATGAAGTATCTTATCAATAAATGATGTCGCTACTGCATAACAGTGGTGCAAAATGCCATGTAATTAATGAAAAATATGGTGTGTCGGAAGAAAATGCTGTGTTAAAGCAGCTGTAAAGGTTGTAAAGATGATTTTTGGAAACACATCATATGATTTATGTGCACAGTTGTAACAGGTGTATTTGTGTTTAGGGATTTTAATGCAGGAATAATATTAGGTGAAGCACATATGTTCTCAGTTTCTATTAAAAACCAACAGATCACTGATGTGTAGGTCCGTACGCAATAGTAAAACATGTAACACGTGATAACGTATTAGTAGATCACTGCGTACCTTGCGTATATGAGCCTGTAGTCCGTTGAGGCCGTAAATACGGAAGACAAACCACATTTTTAGTGAGCGGAATCTTCTTCCCAGTGGAATCTGCCAGTGCTGGAGGAAGAGAGAGAGTAAAGGGGAGAAGTTGTAGTTCTAACATCTGCTGCTCTACTTCTCATGCAGACTATTTGATTTCTTATAGACTAAATCAACTATACTTGGTCTCACCCTGTAATCCGTTATCAGCCCTGTTGACAGAGAAGCAGATGATGTAATGATTACATCCATTACATTACAGAGACGACAGCCTCAATAGATCACTATGAAATATATACATGATAGAAAAGCTAATGTGTCATATATCTGTTTTAATATCTCCATCTGTTGTATTTTGGATTGTACACCATGTCCAGGTGTTGCTGTCATTGCGCCCACCGTCTGTATCTCACTGATCACAGCCCACAAAGACCACCGGCTACCGATAGCTCGTCTCCACAGAACGGAGGCTCGTGTTCGCTGCTGCTAATAACCACTAATTAGATTGAGGAGTCCAGATTGTGTGAGCGAAGGCTTTTGTAAGGTGTCTAAGTGCGGTGGGAGGCAGCTGATTGTCTTTCTGTTTGTCTGCCTGTCTGTCAGACTAATTGCAGTGCAGAGCTGAGCCCGTCTGCAGGCGAGCAGCGAGCACACAGCACACACAGAAATAGACGACACGTACGCTGGCAGAACCCTGCAGACAAGTTAATCCAAACATTGTGATGAATTACAACTTCTAAATTCTAATCCTAAATTTACACTAGCAAGTCTGCTTTAGCAACACATTTCATGAACACTTTGTTAAAAAAAACACACTCCGAGATAAGACAATACATTATACTGATGGGGTGTGTAATTTGATTTAGGTCGCAAATACGGATTAGAGTCAGATTAACTACAGATGAATTAGGATTGTAATTAAAACTGTTTAAAAGGTTCACAGACGCCCAGGTTTCTACACACACATGCATTTTTGTACTAGCATCTAAATCTAACTAACTGTAACAACTACACTAACTTCCGAACACACACAGTCGAACTGCAGCAGTGCAAACACAAGAGTGAAGTCTGGCCTGTAAAGTTGTCGCACTTCTTACACATGTGGATTAAGATAAATTGCACTGCCTTTTAAGATACAACGCTTCAGTGTCTATTGTTGAGTTGTAAGTGTGTTGTGGCTCAGCAACAACGTTACAGCTGTGATCCTTCCTCACAATGTGAACAGTGAACAACACAACAAACCTGTTGGAGCCCAAATGCTTCTCCACCCTGATTCACTGAAGTGAAATGACTTATTACCTTGTGAAATGCTCTTATCCTTCATCTTGACTCATTGATTCTAGTAGTTGTAAAATAGTAAAGTCTACCTGACTCCTGGTTGTCATGTTTCAGGTAAAGTGGTTCTATCTTGAAGGCTCCGACGATGTCCGATCTCTTCTTCACCCTGTTGGAAGGTGTTGACAGGACAAACCTTATCAGACACATTTCATCCAAACACAACAAACAATCTGTGAAAATACATTATAGGATCTTGAAATTCAGAACTTCTTTTTGTTCTTTCGTTTTGTTGTGATTGTCTGAATAAGTTTATTAATTTTTTAATTTTTCCACAGTTGACATGTTTGGTCCCAATATACTGTCACGTATGTAGGTTGCAGTACTACAGAACAAAGTATTGTTTCTTTGTATTCACTGCTTTATGAAATATCTGACAAGTTGTCATAACATGAAAGACAACTTCAACAATCTCACGATCATGAATGGGAAACTTTTAACATTAATGTAAAACCATAATATTATTAGAATTTCTCTCCGGATAAAGTCACTTAATGGTCACACGGAGGACCTGAGACAGACTTAACTTTAACAACTTGATTAGCATTTCTAAGTGGTTTAATAAATAGTATTAATCATACAGGACGTGAGTCACATAATGAAACATTACTGTTTTTATTCTCATTCATTAAACTCTCCTTGTACTGGTTGATAACAACATAACACCTAACAGATGCATTATAGTGTTACAAACTATTAACTGTTTGTATCCTGCTCATAGGGAGACTAACAGTGCCGCTGGTATCTCTAATGCAGCAGGTATGAAACCACCAGTGACGTCATGGATCAGTTGCAGTTTTATTTCCATCTTCTGCAGAGCAGATCTCATTTTGTGTGCTGCTGACAGACGGGCAGGTGGAGGGCGGAGCTCTATTTATAAATGGTGTGAATGATTGTGGTGTAGATGGATATCAGGGTTTTTTTGAAGACAATAAATACTCAGTTAGTTTATGGGACCTCGAGTCACTGCTAATTAGTAAATGTTCTGAAAAATATACAGTGTATACAGTATATAATCATGTATGTTTTTGTGTGTTTGAATAGTAGTAATACTAGAAGTAATACATTACATTCATTAGATAGGAAATGCAGACATGAGGTGAGGGGAACAACTTACCACATGGTGGAGCAGTCAAAGTTGATCAAAAGCCATTTATGTGGGTTGAAGTTGAAAGAGTCTGCAAACTTTAACAGAAATAAGAGTAACAGATGTGATCTTTTGATGTTTCATAGGGTAATTAACAGTATTGAAATATGACAAATTAACCGAGCAAATGATTAGTGGATCTCTGGATTTCTGGGTGTGTTTAGAACAATGTGATGAGGTTTTCAGAAGCAAGTGAAAGGTTGGATTTTTGAGTTAACATGAGTAGATTAGAGAAATCTACTTCAGCATAAACACATCTTATTTTAGCATTAATGCGCAGACAAGCTCTGCAGCAGCAGCAGCATTGTCTGGACCTACGCAGGCACAATTGATTTGAAATGCAAAAGAGGAAGATCCAGCGTGCACAGACAAGAACCCGTCCCTGGGATGGATTATATAAAGTGAGACAAACATTTTCTAATCTGGTCTCATCTTTTGGTTGGCTATCTTTTGTAATATCCTCTTCTCTACCTCCACAAATGCAATAACGCGGCGCAGGGAGACAATGTGAGGGAGACTCCTGGCTGACAGTTGCCATGCTGACTGATTCAAAGAGGGCTGGTTGCCTGCTCGCCCATCACTCATATCCTAGCAACCAACCCTCCTGTCTGCTTCACTCTCATCCAAAAAACACTCGCCTTCTTCTTTAATAATTTCACCATATAATGTTTCAAAGTTGCTCTATGCACATACAGGATGTGAATTTTGCTAAATATGACTGAATATGACAGTTGGCTGTTCTACAGTCATGTCTGTTTTCTCCGTCTCCCTACAGAGAACTCTTGTTTGAACTTGTGTGTCTAATAAACAGTGATATATAAAGGTCTTACGCCGCCTCAGGAAATTACTCTCCCCTTATCTCTGCGTCTCTGCACAGCTTGGGGAGCCAAAGCTGCCTCGACAGCCTCAAAAGGCAGATTGATGCTGCCGCATCTTACGCCGATTGTTCGGCCTGTTACTCACTCTTGCATGCTTCCTCCTTGACATTAAAGTTGTGACATTTGCAAACAGAAACAAAGCAGCTGGATATAATCAGCATGCAGTCGGCAGTCGTGTTCATAGATGTTGTGACTGATATTTCACATGCAATTTAACAAAGAAAGGTCCTCTTGTCTTTCAGCGACGGGAAAAAATGAAATGCAGGAGTACGAACACTTGAGGTTTTTGACCTTATCAACACCCCTCCTACACTACACAGACGGAAGCTGAAATGCTACCATGAACTATTTTCTCATAAGCGAAACAAGCAACTCAGTAATGGTGTGTTGAAGCCGTTCTTACACACCTCAATGCCATTCAGCATCGGCCTAAACTCAGGACAGATGAATGCACTCCCTGCATATGCTGCATCAATGTGCATCCATAAATGTTCCTCATTACCTAGAACAGATAAGAAACAGGGATAATGAACATTAGTTAAATGGTGTCATAACTCTTGGAGAAAGACAATGCTGAATACTGACTATTTGGGGAATCACATAGACTTGTCTGCAGTAAACAGGAGAGCTGGTCACAAGATAATGAAACACAGTGTGTGCAGCTGCGACTGTTGACTTACATATGGGCCCCAACTCGGTGATGTGATCGAACGCACATGATGGAGTGGTGCCGAGAGTGGCACAGAACTGAAAGACAAACGCACAAATCATGATTCCCATCGTGTTATAGGTGACAGTTTCCACTGGAAATAGAATGTGACAGAACACACTGACAATCACATTTGACACATTTACAATCATAACATTGTCCTCCAAAGCAGCAGCGATATCAGCTGGTCAATAAACAGAGATGATGTGACAATGTGACAGATGAACGGATGTACGTTTCCCTTCTTTCTTACATAGAAAGGGATGAGTCCGTCCGCTTTGTCCTTCTCCATCATCTTCTTGAGCATTGACCCTGTGACGGCATAACTGTCGTCGGTGGGGACTTTCCTCATCTTCACCCCTCCGATCATGCCTGCACGCTCCACTGAGGAATGCGCCTTGGCAGGGAAGGGACGTGCGAGAGAAGCAACATTGTCATCAGAACATCAGGCGGTTGAATGCACAACACTTTTACCGAGAAGATGAACCCGTTTTAACAGCTGCTGTGACTGGACGATCAGTGCTGACAAGTAAAGTGGATCTCAGATTGAACTGATACAGAACTACAACAGCAAATGTTAAATGGAGGTGAATGGTAAAATATTTCAAAGTTCATGTCGAACAATGATACAAATAACGAGGTCTCTCCACCATCTATCAAATCCCAATAAGGTCACTTTACAAATGAATCTCGATTATCAACAGTAACTAATGTTAAAAGAAAAGCACTTGCACAGTAGCGTTGCACACCGTGGACAACAGGACGCTCCCTGTAAAGGTCTGTTGGGCCCTCAGGTGATCCGCTAACTCAATCACAAAACCCAGCCTGGTCTTTAACCCGATCAGAGCTGGCTACGGCCCGACTGACCCACTGTCTCCCTCAATCACTGAAAAACTCTTTTACTATAACTGAGGTAACCTTAACAATCACATGGCCTGTGTTCAGCGTGACCATCTATAAAAGACGACACAGACTTTGCACAGTTCAGTTGAATTTTCCTTTGTTTTATAACACTGGTCATTCAGTAAGCCAATGCAAAGGCTTTACGGTTCAGTTGAAAATAGATTAAAGTTCACATGTGAACTTTAATATACAGTAGACAACTAGTCCAGGTGAAAGCAGTCAGAGATAGTACAAAATATTATGCTTTTTATCGATCATTTCTGAAAACGTAACTATCCATCCATCCATATATATCTATATATATAGATATATATATAAACAGTCGTACACAATAGTGCACACAAAGAGTGTCTGGCTCACTTGGTCCGATGTGTACGCCACCAGTTTCGAGAGGATTTCAGCCTCTTCCTTGTCTGGGTTGAGTGCCTGGGCTCGATTGATTGCTTTACAACGGGCAGCGAGCAGAGACATCAGGGTGGCCTCGCTGGCGGTGCCCTGTGGGAAAGATAGAGGACACTGTGAAGCAGAGCTCTTCTGCTTTGGAATCAGGATTGTTGACTTATACCAGCTACTACAAGCAGGATCAAGTGTTCTCATGCATTAACTTTGAACAAAACATTCAATGAAATATTTTTTGTTAATGGTTTTGTATACAAGACATTATTTTTCCATCCTCCTAGCCAGTAATGTGCGTGCTACAGTACAATTCACAGATATAAACACTCTGAGCAGCACATGACGTCAATGGTTTATGCTGTTGGATCATCCCTTTGGTTTGTGTGACAGACAGTTTGGAAACTGTTGTGGTTCTTCCTCTTGCCCATCCTGATACAGTGAGGATTGTTTGAGCAGCATCGCCTTGTACGGGAATATCAAACTGCCCTTCAGCAGTCTGACGGATGAGTTTATGGTCACCCGAGCAAGAGAGGTGATGCTGTATAGGGACTCCAGTGACATCAAAGTCTCCTCGGTGGCCATAGAAGGCTACATATCGAAGTGAGGCGTGCGTTCTGAAGCACCTGCGGGCGTTAATGCGAGGAAGTCGATGAAATGTTCAAACCGTTCAATGAATAAACACAAATCGCCCGCACTGGTGGGGCTAATGTAGGCTCTGACGTTTGTGCTGAAACACACGACGAGGCAGAGGAAAGCATCACCTTTGAGACATGAAGGATCCACAGAAACCAGTCAACTTATCCATGAAACCACTGCAGTTATCGGGCAAATTGACCACAAAAGCAAACCAGTGGCAGCCATGCGTGCTTCCTGTCCCTTCACTGATTACAGCAGACGAGACAAACCCTGAGATGTAATCATGTGCACACAGTAGCCTCTGAGCCTGCGAGTGTTTGCAGAAGACTGCAGTATTTCATTCATCTTCCCAGTAAACCTGGAGCGTATTACATAATCCTGTCCTTAGCGCTGCATATTTATGTGTTTTGAATTGTGATTCCTGTCATTTGAATTGTAAACACCGCTGATCAAGGTGTCTCTTAACACAGGAAGTAGCCCCCCCCGCCCACACACACACACACACACGTCCTCAATCCCCATCTGCAAACGTTGAACAGGATATATGGAAATTAAAAATGTCCAAATAGCCAGATAATGACTTTCAAATGAAAGCATGGATCACAGTTATAAGCCTGTTATATGCTGTTCTGATCTAGTCTTCAAATAACGTAATGTAATGTAATCCCCGGGTACAATGGGAAGTTTCTGTCACCATTTTAATGACAGGCTTTGATAAAAAGGGAAATCCATGGTCACCAAAAAGGTCTTTTTGAAACCTTTGTGTTTGATATAAGGATTACAATAATAGGCTGGCAATGTGCTGACACAGTGGTCATTAGCCGCGCGACGCTGAGAGGAGACCCATTTGTTGCCATAGTGAGCTGGTAAGCTGCACTTAAAAAAGGAGAGTGACAAGACAGAAACAAAAAGGCGATGAATCAAATGAGCGCGCACAAAAACACCCCCCCCA
>CAAKHC010009586.1:14775-35812 GCA_901007825.1 Macroramphosus scolopax | reverse complement strand
GGGGGGGAAAGAGGGTGGGGGGGGGGGGGGGGGGGGGGGGGGGGGGGGGGGGGGGGGGGGGGTGAACAGATTGAGGACACCAACTGTTAATCCAGAAGGACGCGAACAAACATTTAAGCAGAACTCCATAATACCTCTCTAAAATCCTAAATCAATCATCAAGCTTCTCGGGTTTATGAAGGGTGCCGATGGTTCGGGAGGTAGACAGGTCACCTGGTAATCGGAGGCTTACTGGTTTGAGCCACCTCGCATGATCACCTCCTCCATCAGTGTGTGGATGTGTGTGTGTGTGGACGGCTGAACAATGCGACATTGTGAAGCCCTTTTATGCACCGTCTAGGTAGAAAGACCCCATCTGCAATTTATGACCTACTTGAGGTTATGTGACTTTTGTTGTCCTGGTTCCAATAAGGACAATCAATGAAGTCAACTCCTGTTGTGGCAAAGTCGGGTGTTTGATTCCGCACACAACAGCGTTGCACGTCCAGTACTTAAACTTTAGGGGTTTGCTACAGATCTCAACTGCAGTACAACTTGGACAGACATTCATGGTCCCCAGAGGATGACGTATATAGTTTTTGGTGATCCCCTTTCATTTTTACTGTCCAGTTTGACAAAATATCTTTTCAACAGCATCTCAGGGTCGTCCGTCGTCATCACAGACTGTCCCGGGGTCCGAAAAGTGAATGCAGGTTGCATTCTCACTTAGAGCCAGCAGGGGGCGACTCTGCTGTTATAGAAAGAGGTCCGATTATACAGAAACCTTTAAGAAAATGACATCACTTCTCTCTGGATCTTCAATGCAATGACGTTCATTTCTAAACGATGGTGCCATGAAATCAAAGTAGCTTTTAGCTTATCATGTTTCTCAGGTGACGATGTCCATGTTAGACTTCACGCAATAAAGGTGAGCCGAGCGATATTTGCATTGCTGAGTCGCTACAAATTCTCTGATCTCCGGCGCTCCACCAGCGAGGCCGCTCTCTCTCGGACGTATTTTCATTCTGCTCGGTTTCCCACGGCGGGGTGGTCGACCGGTGTCCAGTTTCAGGTAGCTCAGTTGTTCCCAGAACGTGAGCGGGCAGGAGAGCTGGGAGCCACACCGGGACACTCCGGGGATCAGTCGAATTCCCGGCATTCCTCACATAGTCCCTTTGAGGGGAAAGCAAATAGAGAGGGGTTTAACAGCCCCCTGTCCCACACCCCCACACAGGCTGATGAGGGGAAACACAGTGTTTGTATCAGGGCTTATCACAAGATAACACCGGTGCCATGCGGCGCTGGCAGTTCCCTTTAATGCACTCGTTGAGAAGGATCGCACGTGTAAACAAAGAGCAACAATTCTTTTTATAAACACCACATCAGATATGAATCCATGAGGAGTGTTGTTTGATGGGGTTAGTCCAGTAATGCTGCAAGGCTTGACGTGCTTAGAAATACGCTCGCAAGGACGAACGGCATCCAATTTAGAAAGCCATGATTGGGCGGAATAAACGCCCGTAATTCGATTTGTTCTAGCTATGAGCTCGCAGGCACGGCAGGCGAGTCAATAATCATCACCGGGAGTCCGTTCGTGTCCTGTAGAGCCGGCTGACCAGGGCCGCTCGGCTCATGTGTGGGTGGTCAGGACGCTTGTAGCATCGGAGGCGTTGAACAACCGTCGGATGTGCCAGAATCTCGTAAATGAAGACGATTAGCAGGATTTGGATAAACGTCTCTACGTCCGTGTCTTCAATGGGCTCGACTACTGTAACAGTATCTTCACAGGTCCCCCCCCCCCGTCCATCGGACAGCTGCAGTCATTCAGAACGCTGCTGCTGGAGTCCTCACGAAGACGAAGACAGTTGATCACATTACTCCAGTTCTCAGATCTTTACAGCGGCTTCCTGCCTGTCAAACATTAGAGTTCAACGTGCTGCTGTTGCTACTAATCGCGGAGGTGCAGCGTTCGGTTTCTATGCATCCGGAACAAACTCCCAGAAAGCTGCAGGTCTGCAACGACCCTCAGCTCTTTTAAAACATCTTTCTTTGATGCTTTCGGTGTTTTATGTGAAGAACTTTCAATTGCCGTGTTGTTAAAATGTGCTACACAGATAAACATGGCCGGCCTGGCCTTTGAAAGAAAAGTTGGCCACTGCTGAAAAAGTTTGATTTCATTTTAACATGTTTAATTTCACTTCCAAGCTAAAACATTCAGGCTTAGCAGGCTGTCCGTGTGGGGGAAGGTGTTCCCAGGTCAGCTGGGGCCACCTACAGGAACAGACAAGAGCCGGCAGTCACAGTTCAGACTTTCAGGAAACAGGTTAATGTCGCCAATTAAATCGGCGAGTCCGCAGCTGCATGCTTCACGGCTGTAACGTCCCATACAGACGAGCCGTCGTGTCCTGTACCAGCAGCGTCAATGCAAACAACGATTATAATAGTGCATGACTAAGTTACAGTGTGGCCGTGGATGATTACATGGATGCAATCAGAGCTTATTGTTCTGCCCACAAGAGTCAGAGGAGGACTTGAATGTGGGGTTGCTGACTAATCAGCAGTTTCAAGTAGAAATTGAAGAGGTTTTAGTTTGACAAAACCAAATTATACTGGATCATTTTACTGGTTTGAATAGAAATATTTATAAGTATTTGTGCCTTTAGGTAAATGTTGTCACACACATCAGTCAGGAGAGGCTGCTGAAGGAAGTACCGCTTTTAATGCGAACGGAACATCTTGTTCCCTGGTGGACGGGAGCAGAACGCTGTGGCACCTCCACATGTTCTTGCACACAGCAGTGATTCAATCTGCCCACTCTTATAATTGACGGGCCCCCTACCCGGGTGCAGGTAGGGGGCCCTGATGTCCAGAAGGGCGAGTACCTGCAGCCATGCTACCCCAAAGGAGGTAGCATGACTTCTATACATGGACTTCTTTTTGCAACCAGTGCCCCCTGCTGGCCATTAGAAATAATACAGGTTTAAAGGCACATTCGCATTGTGGCTTCATCCATTTATTTTATACCGTCTATGGAACAGAGAGAAACAAGAGACTCAACGAGAGAAGATCTTTTATTTGGGAAGAGATCTCCGGGAGAAACAGCTGAGTTCTTACTCACATCGTTTCCATGACGACATGTCACATGTGACACTACACAGGATGACTTGTGTTCAGTAGGAACATGCAAAAGCTTGCAGACGTCCTATCTGAGTGTGTATGAAAGCATCACAACATACACACCTGTTAACAGCTCCCATGTGATAATTTAACTTACATTTTTTTATCGGAAAAGTTGCTCAAATGTACTTAAATGCGACAAATCAACAGATCTGGAGCTTTTATCTCCCTCGCCGTTCTCCTCTACCCACTGGTGGAGAGTTTTTAAAAGACGACAGCAGCTCGTTGTGCCTCCGCCAAGGTTGTTACCGTGCAGTTTAAAGCCGCCTGCACAGCACGCAGACGGAGGACAAACACTGTGTGCAAATAATCAGCTGGCTCGCTTTACTGCACTTGTGGCACCAGTTGGGAAGAGTTTGCTAAAGAAAGAGAAGATAAAACAGGGGTTTAGATGTCTGTCAATCTGAGATACTATATATATATATCTATAAATAAGTTATTATAATGTACATAAAATATTGAAGCACTATTCTTGAGGATGCAACTCTGGTTTGACGGCCTGCAGGACTCATGCAGTCTGCAAAGCGTCTGCCTCCCTCTAGTGTCTAAAGAGCATATACAAGAACATATTGCACATAGGCAACCCCCCACTCCCCCAGAGAAACACAACCCTCATGCAAGAAAGGTTTGTATATTTATCGATTAATTCTCTTGTAATTTTATAATTGTATTCCAATGCAAATGGCAGTGCAGTGTTTTTATTAATGAACATTCTAATTCAATATATTTGTACACTGACAATAGATCACATGCTTTGGAAAAGGTGTCCCCCCCTTAAATAAATACCTTTGTCTTTCCTTTCTCATTACAGTAATCAACCCTAATTTCAAGCAGTTCCACCCGCGACCACTGGAGGGCAGTGTACATCTTTCCAACAGCATTTCCCTCGACCCCTCCGTCTCTGTCAGTCTTTCCCATCTCTTTCCTTGATGCTCCTCACTCACACCGATGATCAGTCATCTGGCCCTGCTTGCACAATAAGAACCAGGAGTGACACATGGCATCAAACACACTCAACGTCCGACAGGTGCAAATAACGTCGATGCCGAACAGCTCACATACAATAGTTACTCATCCTCGCAAGTTGCACCTCAGTCATTTTAATCCACACCAGGCGCGTAGAGTCGCACGCCAGGCGGATTTCCAAAAGCTTAGACCTTCTCCAGTGTTGATGCTAATGGAGACTGATGGCGCTGCGATGTTTCATTCCTCATATTCCTTTTAACCGCCTTTCTCAGATGTCAGAGCGGCATCTCGATGAGTGATGATTATCAGGCCCGAAGCAACTGGCAATTCATATTTTTTATCTGCGCTGCGAGCGCAGTGACGGACCGGAGAGGCCTTGTCTTTGTACAGTACACTTAATTTAACCGTGTTTCCATACAAGATGTTCTGTTCATGCGTCCAAGCGTTTAACTGTTTAGAGTGTGTTTATTTATGTCAGGTCACCTGAGTGCACGCTGTTATTTACAGGAACAGCCTGGTGGTGAAGCTGCAGGGATAGAATACACACAGACACATGAACCCACATTAACTCCTGGGAGCCGCCTCGCACAACCGCAGTCTCACACCGCCGGCCAGAGAGCAGCTCCGCCGGAGCACCCGGGGGGTTCGGCGTTGGTCCCAGAGCGACGGGGCTGCAGACTGCTTCTTTTATCTCCACTCTTTACCCAAGAACAAGTCCACCTTTCTGACCGCAAGTGCAGCCGATGCCGCCGCCTCGACCCTCAGATGCGTCGAGCAATAATTCAGCCACAGATCCCGTCTTGTTTTACCGAACCTGTCGCGTCTACTTACCTTCAGGATCACGTCCTGCGTTTCCCCGAATCCTGGCACATGTGAATAAAGTGCTAACTGTACAGCTGCTTGAATGACTGAAGGTAAGACACGGCACCGACCCTCCACTACTAGAGAGGATCTACTGGGTGATTCAGGCCCGATCACCTGACGTGAGATCAGTTTTTGTGACGTCATCGAGCTCCACGTGGATCCATTAACGCTTCATATTAACAGTCGTTTCGAATGTGCATTCTGCAGCAGCGTCGGCACATGATGACGCATCCACCGCTTCCTCCGCTAAACCTGCAGCTGCGACACAGACAAGGACATTTGAGGTGATGCTGCATATTCCTGTGTAGTTATTCTTATGCACTTTTAAGTGTGTGTATGTGTGTGTTCGCTTCCAGGAGGTCATGTTAGCTCATCTCCGTGTTTTGGCCCACAGGCTCCGACAGCTGTTGATTGTTAGGGCTAGCCTTGCATTATAACATCGCCATGGGAGGACAGAATGAGGGAGGTGAGAGGTCGATGGGATGCCGGCAGACTGTGTGTGTGTGTGCGTGGGTCTCGTAAAACCGAATACTTGGCCTACATTCAGCGGAGCACCAATAAAAAACAACGGCTGTCGTGGCGCTCAGCACACACATGAATGCGCTCAACAACACACATGGACACGGTCGCACCTCTTCACTCCGTTAACACCTCGGTCCCCGTGGCGCTGCTGTCAGTCCTGACGTATCTTCTCCGGAGGGAGAACGCAAACCCTTAATAAATTTCCTCCCGAGGTATCTCTCCTGCGAATAATCGCGGGGTTGCGGTTAATCTCACGCAGATAAAGAGCCTTCGCCGTTTTTCACTCACACGTTCTCTTTGAAACTTTAGAGGAAAAGATATTGTGTAACCAGACGGGGTCGGGATACGCTTGAAGGTTCCAGGCGTCCGTCTGATCGAATGGGGAGGTTTTCTGAGAGTTTGCGTGAACTTTTTAAAAGCACGGTATGTAATTTCTGAAGCTGGACTCTAATATAAGACGGGGTTTGATGACATCATGAAGGAACGTGTGTTTTATTCATGTAATATTGAACGGAAGTACACAACTCAAAAGAATAACACAAGTCCCGCCTTCTTTTTTTTCGGCGTGTTACATATCGTACCTTTAAATACAAAGAAAAGATCTTTTCTATCGCTATAAGAAATCTGCTACTCCAAAAACATCTTGCAACACACAGATAGAGATCACAATCCCTCTGTTGGTGGGGAGGGGTTGTATGTGGGGGAGGACCAGTCAGAATGGGATGTTCTGTCCTCCCGGGCTGCACAATGGGTCAGATCAACCTGTCCTGCGTCTCCTCGGCGACGCCTGAGGGAACACTGGAAGTGGAAAGAGATCAATTTGAAACTTAACCCAGCTCAGGCAGATTAAGTGATGCACACCTGACTTCATCGCTAAGCCTTTACTCCACATTACATCATGATCTAATACGATTTCCATTTCTATTCTGGCTGCGGGGTTGACGGGAGACTTCAGCCTGCGTCTGGCCCTCGTCACACCTGCTCTCATACATCACAAAAGGCTTCCAAGCATGCACAGCCGACCTCCCGAGCTCCGACCTCTCCAGCCCGCTTCCTCGTCAGGTTAAGTACGACTGTCTCCTCCGGTTTTAAAATCAATCGAATATGTTGGGAAAGGTATTAAAGTTAATCCGATGGTCGTATCCAGTGTTATTAACAACCGTGACCCCGTTTGCTGGTGAACACAGGAGTAGTGATGATCTATGGAAAGCTCACACTGGGAATTTCCAGTGCGGGCGGGATGGCTTGTCTACAAGTTTGGCGCGTGGCTGCTTTTTTTTTCTTTCTGCAGTCAACCCCAAATAACTGACCTAAAAACGTGTGTGAAATTTACACGTGCGGTTTACGTGACCGACTGTAAGAGATGGAAATATGCGCCTCGCCGCACCGTCCAGACTGCGCTCCTTCAGACACAGAACTGGGCATGTTGTACGCTCGAATAGCCACCGTGAGTACGTCGGCTTTGTCCAAGTTGAGTCAATTAATACTATATTAATGCTCATGTTTAATCACTTGCTTGTTGACCTTTTGCAGCAATCAGATATGTATCAAGGGAATATCCTGTAATTACAAAGGATAAACACCTAATTGGAAACAGATTATTGCATTTGCATGCCAACTCAAAAGGACAAAGCTGGGAGCTTCTCCCGTGATATCTGTTGATGCACGCCTGCACTCGCTGACTCCAGAGTGGAACAGTGGTGTCCTCAGTGAAAGGTTGGTCCGGGTCTTTGGCAGCGGGGGATCACCTATTTCTGTACGGGCCGCTCCCCGGAGAGGAAGACGGCAGTGACTTTCCACCCCGAAATGAGCGCTGGTGTGGCGCTGCGCTCCCGCTGCGTGACAACGTCAGTCCAACCAACATCAACAAGGCCCGCTGTGTGAGGGTAACTGGAGGAGGAGCCCGGGGGCACGGCGGCGGACGACTACGACTCCTGTGTGACCACACAACACCCGGAATAGAGTGTTTTACGTATAATGGCTTCATTCATGTATTCATTCATTCTCTTCCACATGCTTTTACTTTATTTTGACCTGGTTCCTCTGCTGAAACTCGTTGTGCAGCCACCCCCACCCCCACATACTTCTATAAGTCCACATACTTGCACAAAGAGCCAAGTGGATTTGATGTGGCAGACTGTTGCTGCTACACACCTTGTAGAACAAGATTTATCACAGCTTGGCACGGCCGAGGCCTCAGCAGAGCAACTATGCGTTGCGTTTAGCGCACGCGGGTGTTTGTGTGCATGTGTCTGACGATGATGTATCGCTCTCTCCTCTTAAAGCATGCGATAAGTCACTGCAATTAGGCCGACATCCCACTCAGAGCCGAGCGCCGCCAGAGGGGGAAAAGCTTCGAGTCAAGCCTGCAAGAATACGAGTCCCCTGCCCCCCCCCTCTCGTCCCTCCTGAAAAGTACCCACATTGATCATTTTCAGACGTTTTTGCATTCCTGCATGGCGAGCTTACTGCCGGCTGTGTGGTGCAGCAGGATTGTTTCGTCGGGGCAGCGATTCGGCCGTTTTTTTTTCTCGATAGAATTCCTCTCGACCACTTCTCGTATTTGTTTTTTTCCAGCTCATTTCACACTCCGACAGGCTGCTCGTGTGCCCGCGGAGGGATGATGGTCGCGTCCCTGCATGTGCATCGGTTTCTGCACATGCCTTTGCATATCTAGTTAGCGTCGGGCATCGGAGTCTGTCTACGAACGCCAAGCGTTACCACGTGTGTGTGTGTGTTTGTGCGTCTAGACTACGCTACGCTGTCACCATGTGTGTGTGTGACTAAATGAGTGTCTGCCTGTCTGCACTGCGGTTTTTCACAGCATCGCCCACTCAAATAAAAACCTCCGAACCTGCGGAGATTCCAGAAATGTAGATTTTTCGACCTTTTTTTCATTTCGACGGCTGCCAGACGAACCTTGTCAAACATTTTACTCGAAGCCGCAGACAGTGTGCGTTACTGTTAACAAGGTGATAAATGTCTGTTTGTGTTTCTATAAGCTCCATGAAGCTGATTGAACAGCTACCTTTTTGCAGGCAATGTCAACAAATGTGAGAAAAAATATGCTTTTATTTTGAAGGATGCTAATGCTGCACATGAGCAGGGTGGTGTGTGTGTACTCCCTCGCAACATGAGAGTGTAAATCCAAGTTGCTTTGTTTTAAATCAACTTAAAGCTGCGACAGGCGATCTTGCATGTTCGTGTCTAAGCTTCAACGCCGCCAAAGTCTTGTAATGAGATTTCAGCCTCGTCGCCAGAATAGAAAGTTGGCTTTCGTACGTCCTCTGAATCAGAGAAAGTCAGTGGATGGATCAACACACGCTGGACTTAGCAGCACCGCAACTTCAACCGAAGCCACAATGTTTTCCTAAATCTAACCAAGTGTATTTTGTGCCTCAACCCAACCCAGACCGCAACCGTGGTGTTGACACATCATACAACATCATTATTTTCCGTTTCAGCAGACCGTAGACTTGATATACACTAAATGTTTTTAGGGTTTTTGCCGACATTTCATTCCTGTGACTGGGGTCGAAAAAATCCGGGTAAAGCCGGCGGTTGGCATGACGATAAGCGAGACGGACGTTTTTAAAGATCTCTGGCGAAATTAAACGAAAG
Organism: Macroramphosus scolopax; assembly: GCA_901007825.1. Classification (NCBI taxonomy): domain Eukaryota; kingdom Metazoa; phylum Chordata; class Actinopteri; order Syngnathiformes; family Centriscidae; genus Macroramphosus; species Macroramphosus scolopax. Next base: position 26,683 of record CAAKHC010009586.1, on the reverse strand, counting down.
CAAACCGACCATTATAATTCCCACTGTTGTTTGTATTTACAACAGTCACATCGGAATGTGCAACTACAAGACAATCGGCACTTGATCGACCTTCGATATTTCGGGAGATGCTCGCCAGTTAGCTTAGCTTAGCACTTAGCGCTTCCTATATACTGATAGGAAGTTGTGTCTACTACTGGAGGGTGACTGCTCGTTTTAGTAGAATATGATTGAATTTGGAATCAGTGCAATAAAAAGAAGCGGCTGAAATCATCTAATTGGACAAACAATGGCACGGCGTTCCTTTAAATTGTTCCTGCCGGCGCTCTGTGAAGTGTGTGGGTTAGGGATACTGTGTTTATCTTGCTCTAACCACACTGTTGATCCTCTGCCAAGTGGGTCAGGCTCCCCGTTGCAAGCCAGGACGGAGCTATAGAGTAAGGAAGGAGGGTACAAGGGGAGGAGGTGAGGGAGAGGAGAGGCTGGTGGGCGTTTCAGACGTGTTTATTCACCCTCTTTCTTCTTGCAAGATTGAGAAAGGAGGTCACAGGCCAACACAAGGCCACAGTACAAAAACAAGTGCACATCGCTGAGGTAGGCATATGACTGTAAGGTGGAAATGTATCCAGCGTGTATATATGTGTAAGGGGATTTAGTGTGTGTCTGCGAGTGTGTGAGCGCACATCTTAACCACTACCAGACACGTCCCAGATGTGGACCGGTGTGATGCAGCTGGACGGTTTCTGGGGCATCCGAAGCGGTCAGGGCCACGTCTGCACTACCAAAAAAAAAGTCCTGATGCACGTGAGCGGACATACAGTGAAGCCACACACACACACATGCATGTGAAGACACACTAAGCGCTTTCATTATTTCGGGTTTAAAACGTCAAGTATGATTGATTTCCAGGGTGAATAGCCTCTTAAACTGCTCAAATTACATAATAATCTGGCAGCCGGCTAAGGTTCAGGCTCAGGGTGTAAACAGTCGTGGGCAAAAAAATAATTGTAATCTCCGAAAAATGCCCTAATTTTCTGGTTAACGATTTCTCTGAAAGAAGAAAAGAGGAGGGGCCCATTATAATAACATAAGTATTGTTTTAGTGGGCCTAGTCATGCAGTTAACAATGTTTGAAATCCGATTAAGTGCTTGGTGCAGTGAGACAACAGTAACTTGTTTATGGGAGCCAACATGCAGTGAATATGAGGAGATGCACATCACGGCGGTTCCTCCAGTAGCTCATTAAAGCCTGTTAGCAATACAAGCGCTCCGATTCTTTACCGTCGGAGCTTATTTGACGGCCAAAGTGTCAGACAGGCAAAACAAAACCGGTCATATAACCTACCGCTAATCTAATATGCCTTGTGTTGAATTGCGGTTGTAGCATGACTCATCGATTTTGATCCAGTTTCTCGTTTGACGGGGGCCATCGAGGGGCCACTGGCGCCAAACGCATGGGGAAGTTGTTGGGTCAGTTTATGAACAGCATCATTGTCATGAAAAGCGCCGTGAAATTGAGGCATCGACTCTCTAGAGTAGAGAAGAGTCGGAAGTTTAAAACAAAGAAATAACCAGCGTACATTTAAAATAATCATAGTGTGCATTGAAAGTAGGTACGTTTTATTGTGAAGGTTAAACAATGTTTGAAATGGTTAAAAGCTCTTTTATCTTAGTAAGCTTCTTTGGAAATCGTTCCACTTGTATGGGGTGGAAAATCAAAGTTTTCCCAAACTCATGTTCTTTAATAACTAAATAATCTTGGGATCTATAATTAAGAGGACGTGAGATAAATACGGGACGTTTTCCCAGTAGGGCTTTTAGAATCTTTTTCCCCCTTCTCACCGCCAGCGATTGCCATCCAACATTCTCCTATAATATACAATAACGTGTGTTTAAACCATCACAAGTTAGGAATCTAAGACTTGAATGAAGTACTGCTATCTACATAACATGCTTTAGTTGCCTTATTTAAAACCAATTAAGATTGGTTGTGCATCACATGAATCAGAACGAGCAGCCTGTCTTATAGATAATGGCGTCATCGGCGTATAGTGAAATTCGTCTATTTATTAGCTTGTCTCCTGATTCAGTCTCTCAGTCAAATAATGCTGCCTGAGGCAATCTGGCAGAGGAGTGGTATATGTAGAGGTGAGTTGATGAGGCACAGGTGAGTGTGGAATGGCTGAGTCTGATTGGCAATGAGCAGATGAGCTGACAGGTGAGGGTGGTTAGTAGGCTGGAGATGAGGATCTCTGGAATGACGGAGTGGGCGTGGTCCTGTCATACAGCTTGTGTTTCATTACAACAGTATTTCTAAACAACATACGTAGAAAAACACAACATTTCAGGCGAATTATAATTTAAAAAAAAGACCCGTCATTTTCAGTAATGCCTCTGCACAAAAACAAATTGTTTAATTTAGTAAAAGCATATAAATACCATGAATTTAAAAGGATTAAAACGTTAAAATTCTACTTTTTTACAACCAGTTTAGAAGCTGTTGCCATGAGGAGCAAATCTGCAGAGTCAGCACAAGTCTGCTCCTTATTATCTGAAATTGTATACCTCTCCTGATACAGCAACATCACTCACATACATCCCGGTGTTTTTCCAGACGGACTTATCTTGATGTGTGCGTGTATATGTAACCATGTCAAAGTGGACATATTTACTCAGAAATGATGGCGAGCTCGGCCCTAAAAAAAAAAAAGAAGCTCATAAACAACCGCTCCGAACTCTCCTCTCGCGTACGCACATCAAATAACAGCTGAGGTAGATTTTCGGCTGAACTCGATGGCCCGTCCGGCCTGGACGCCGACTGTCGACAGGCGATTCAATCTGGATCAAGATGCCGCGGCGTGTTACTGAGCTCTGTTTGACGCACGCCGATGAAACGTGATGCTGACACATCACTTCTCCGCAGCATGTGGAACCAATAAAGGAATCTTTTTCTCCTCTTTGCAATCAGGTAAACACTGTAACAGCAAGAGCAGGCAATCGTAACATCTATTAGAGAGGTTATAAAATGCATCTGTTAATACAACATACTATGGGATGTTTGATAGATGCTTATCTTATGTTAAACACACTGTGGTAGGAGGTGATAATGAGGGGAAATGGAGGAGAATAGCTCCTTTATTGCCGATCAGGGTCTGAGAAGGTTGATCAGAGTGTAGCACAGCTGGATGTGAGCTCTGGGTATATGTGTGTTTGCACACTGCGGGACACTCGAGGTTTCGTCTGAGATATTCTGCCCGGATTTATGGGTGTTTGCTTCTGACTTTAAAAACAGTCCATCCTAGTTTAGTTCAGGTCTTGGCTGCTAATGTGTTCAAGGAAACGGGCATCAGTCTTATTCTGAAGGGTTTCTGAAGAGGGGAATGTTATTGAACGCCACTTCGGACATACCTAAACGACTTCAATGGTCGTCATGGTTACCAGGGGATAAATGAGTCTTACTGTTTAAATTCTTGTCTCGTGCACGTGAGGCCTCATAGTATTTTTATTCGTACCTTTTTGCAGCCGTGTGCTCAGGGACGGCTCGCCTTGCACCCCCCCCTTTGACCTGAACCTGAAGCTACAGACAACAGAAGAATTAACACACATACACCTAAAAAACACTCACTCGCCTGTGCAGCCGTCTAAAAATTCCTTCCCCCTACCCTCATGTCGCCCACATCGCCCCCACGGGACTCAGGTCTTTTTCAGACACCATCTTCGCATGTTTCCCCGCATCATCCCACTCGGAGTGGAAGCACGATGAGTCATAGTCAAGTGAGTTGATTGTTTTTAACCTGGTAACTATTAGTAATGTATCCCGATGCACCGATATCTTGGGGATTTGGTTTGGCCCAGGTTGTAGAAAGGATTACTATATGTTATTATTAAAATCTTGTTCCAACCAGGTCCCACATGAGGGGGTGAGTCAGTTGCATGTAGGAGGTTTGGAAATCTGTCAGGGACTTGAAACATGCTAATCCCTTTCTATCAGTGCAGGAAGCCAAAGACAGACAAAAATGAAAAGTGAAAGATGTGTGGGTTTAGCAAAACATCGCTCTCGTCCCACTTCGTCTTTTTAGTCGGGAGCGCGTCAGATCGAAACGTGAGCCGACGTTTTTCCAGAAGCCGCCGAGGCAGATTTCTGGACCTAATAAGTGTCTCTTGGTGTTTCGCTGGAGATGCTACTCACCTACTCAATCACGCAGACGCATGGACGCACAGTAGCCTACACACACTTCCGAGGCTTTAGGTTTGTTTTGACTCCCGGGCCAGCCAACGAGTTTAAAGTGAGGCTGTCACTGCCTGGATGAGTCCGTTAGCGGCGTGGGTCACCGTTGGGGAAAGGTCTTCTGCAAAGCCAATTAGCCTCTCAGCGTACCATAAAAACAGACCGAGCCTGTAGCTCAGGGAAAACTTTCCTGGCTCCGACTCCAGATGGAGGATTCTTCCAATACGACAAGTTTTGAGAGATGGGTGGTTAATAGAAAAAAAAGGTGAAACCCAATCTACCAACTCCCAAAATATTTGCACCACCGAGGAAAACAAAAGTGATTGGATTTCTGTTTGAGTTTATTTTTGGCAAAACACGTCTCAGAAGAGACCCGAGGGACTTGCGGAGCAGACACATAACGTCCCCCTTGACAGGAAAATTACCCGACGAAGTCTCAAAGTTTAAGTTCTGTGTACCAGCGGGGGAAATGCTGAAGAGCTCATGTTGCTCGCCGCAAATGGACGCAGGCGATGCCCCAAATAAACACCTGTCAACTGCAAAATTGATCACTCAGTAAGAAACAAGTGGGTCACCAGCCATTGTGGCAGGTAACTTTTAAAGAAGTCGACTTCAAGTCTCTTCTAAGGTTCATTGCGCGGACGCTTCGGCGAAAAAAGTCAAAAGCCTTTTTATAGCAGCTGAGCATCTGCAGAAAGGTATATCCTACTGATACGACGACTACAAAGAGAGAACAACAAACGGGGTCGTATGGAAGAGGTTTGCCCACCCACACTCTGACCCGTAGGCACAGCTTCGACTCCCTCGCTGCCTCGCTGCCTCTCTCTCCTCCCACACACACGGCTTTGAATCACACGGAGGCCCTGTGATGTTTTGATAACAATCCCAGCGTGATATTTAGAGCACGGATCCGACTTTTGCCCCGTTTTCTCCAACTTTCTCTCTTTCTGTCAGTTCACGTCTCGCTCTCTCTCACTCAGGTGATTCATGTGTCACGCTTTGGTTTCGCCTGGAGCTCCGGCCACGGAGGACAGAACTTCCCACGCAGAATAGGGAGAACACAGGGCATGCTTTAGAAGCTAACACGATTGAATGAAAACTCCCGTCCAGCACGGACCACCTGCCGACGATCCCTTCGTCCCTGTGAAAGATCTCCTGGAGATCCGCTCTCACAGCCAGAGGGAAGTCTGCTACTGGTCAGTAGCCCGTAAAACCTCAGGAAGGGGGACAGATGAGGAAGGGTCCAAGTTTCCAGCGCCAGAACACACCCACCTTCCCCTCCAGTGTCCACACACCCAATGCATCCTCCCTGTGCAGCCTCCCCCCCCCTCTCCTGGCTTTCAAACAAATGGGTCAGGAAGCCATTTCTCATTGGGTCACGCCTAAACGCCGCTGGAGTACAGGGTGGCACTGATCTAAACGGAAGGCAGAAAAGAGGAGATGCAACTCGTTACAAAAGCGGCAGGATGTCAGCGAGGTGTCACCGTAATTAGCCTCCATCATCACCCCGCCTGGGAGGAGGCCAGACCTTTAGAATGAGTGAATGAAATAAAGACGTGTGTTTGTGACGTGCGGATCGTCGGAGCCAAAAGCGAAGCGGCGGACAGCTGTTCCTCTCATCGCCTCCGACTGACGAGGGGAAGCAACCTCTCTCTCTCTCTCTCTCTCTCTCTCTCTGCTTCTGTCTCCATCTTCTTCTTCCTTCCCTCATCCTCCTCCGGCATGTCATCAGAGCAGATCAAACCACAGATCCCTGAGCTGTTATCCAGTCAAGAAAAAAGGATGTTTCTGACGGTAGACAGGACGGGCGATTCCGGTGTGTGTGTGTGTGTGTTGTGACTTATTTTCAGGAAGCATGCGTTGTGCTTTTTTTGCACGTGTGTCATCTGTATCCTATATCATCATCATTTCCCCCAAACTACGAGACTCCTGGGCTGCATCAAGGATAATTGCTGCGCCATTGATTGTCATGGTGGAGCTATAACTGTATTTCCTGTCACATTTTGTAGGTTTAAAGTTACAGCGCATGGAAGTCCCCTCAAACTCGACCCCTCCAGTAATTAACCTGTTTTGCATTGGTGTTATTCGAGGAGACGTAACCTGTGCGATGGCAGTTCTGCCCCCCCTCACCCCCCTGGCAGACGTCTATGAACTGAGCTTTTGCAGAGAATCTCCGAGGCCTTTAGCTCATACAACGACCGGACATCGAGTAACAGGTGACCTCGCGTCTGTTTCCGAAGCTGTTACAGAGCTGCTGTTCTCCTGCTTTGCCACTTTCGCTGACATCATTTACCGGTACTGGGCGCTCAGTTCCAGAAGAGCAAGGGGGCTGGCATGGGGGGTTGCCTCTGCCAAGAAGTACACACCAGTGAGGTGGACTTCTGTCAACACTGCACAGCAGTAGGAAAATCAAATGTTTACCGGCAAGCTTATCTTAAGGTGCTGCTTGATGAGTCAGTAAGTGATTGTTGACTTACCTCTTGAAGCATTAAGACGTAGGTCCGATCACCAGGGTTGAACTGTATCTTTAGCCCACTTACCTACTGCATTGTGGTTATTGTCAACAAAGATCTCAATCTAGGGGAGTTTTTCAGGGCTCCATTGTTGGCTTGTCGCACAGATAAGCCAACACATGAGAGCTATTACTGCCTCTATCTCTGCACAGGCCCGGTTCCCGTATCTAGATTTCATTGTGTTGTTCGTTTTCAGTGCCACACAGAACATCTACAGTGGAACACGTGTGGATGTAAAGAAGAAAAAAGGTCACGGCCGATCATGCAAAATTGTATTTGGCCTTTTGTTCCGCTCAATGGTATAAATTGACGTCTTATCCTTCGTCAGTTATTGACAATAAGGAAGTAAACTTGTGACAGGTTTCCCTGCTTCACCACCTGAGGAAGTTGTACGTTATGCTTCCCTTTGAACACGCCCTGACTTCCGATGCAGGAAGCTCGTTGTTCTTGGACACCGAGGCGGCTTTGGCGAGGCCCCGTGAAAAGCTTTGCAGATGTCGGGGCGTCAGATTTCGCACGAGCTGACCTTGATTATTCCCGGCATTACCGCGACCAATCGCGGAAGGACATGGGCGAGGAAGCAGGAAGTGAAAACTCATGGAGTGGATGTAGAACAAGAGAGGGCAGGAAGTCTATTACAATAGCTGAAAGCTGCTGGGAGTAAATTTGGGCGCTGTACTGTGACTCAGCAAACTCCGTCCCGGTGATGCTTCGATGTTAATCAGCACAGGGGATCCATTCAGGGTTTGAGGCCTTTTAAGATTATAATGAAACCTTTCTTTCACAAGGGAAATTGCGGTCCATATGATAAGATTATCTTCCTTTACAAATGCCCTTTTTAAGGTATTGTCGCTCGCATTGGAAGGTACTTTGACTCCCGCGACTTCAAAGCAAAACTTGGAGGTCTTCCGAGTTTCAGTCGCAGACTTCTGAGATTCGGAGCTCCAGAGCTTAGGGTGGAGCGAAAGATGATCCATTTGATGTAGGAGATTTTGGTTAGTCGAGGAAATTAACCTGCTGTGGAGGCCCCTTGATCTGCTCCTTCTACTTTAGCCTGTAATGAGCCTTGGCAATAGGAGAGTCCTGTGTCGGGGTACGAGGAGACAAGGTCAGGCCTCGGAGAGTGATTCACGGTTCCCCCTCTCGTATAAACGTGACTCGCACAACTGGCGGTGTAATTCAAACTTGAAAAATGACACCGCTCAAGTGTGTTTTGATGTGTTTGTGTCAACCCAAACCTACGGAGGGAGAACGGTAAGAGTTTTGGGATTGGTCTTGAGGGAAGGTACAGCTTCCTTCATTGGCTTTCGGAGGTCAAGGTCATTAGTGTGGATGACAGGGGGCCTCACAGGGTTGATGGCCGGTAGGTCAGAAACCTGTTGGTGTCCTGCACTAATGCGGAAGACACAAAGGCAGTTTAGCTTGGGGGGACAAAGTCAGACACCCTTCGTCAGACAGCCACATCAGTGTCCGGTTTCAGCCCCGTCACAGTCAGAAGATAAATCAATCCGATGGCCAACAACAAGAGACAGACAATCACAGATCTGGATGGGATTGTCTGCTCCGGTGGTTTGCTCTGTTTTTTGATGAGTTGACAATATGCTGCGAGGGCGGGGGCACCGAGTTCACGAAGGATAAACACAACCAAACCAATAGACGCTGATGACGGAGGGAAACCCGCGACAGCTTTCAAGCATTAACTAATCCAACACTTAATCAAAGTTCATTCGCCGCCCACATGCTACATCTGTTTGTGAAGGGAAGACGGCGCACGAGATGGAAAGTGGGTCAACTGGCAAACCGCCAGAGAAGTCGAGCCAAGCGAAGCGCTGCATTACCTTGCAGGTCGGATCGGGGTTCACACAGTCGTGATCTGCAGAAAAACTTCAGGTTATCGCTGCATTGAGCTAATATAAGAGTCCTGTTGTTTTAACACCAACTCTAAGGCCACGGAAGAAAAAGAAACAGCGAGGCAGACAGGCGGATTGTTAACCCACTGCCCTTCGGATACCAGTCTGCATTCCTTCTGCCGGCTGGACCACAGCGGGACCCCTGCAGAGCAGCGAGGCTCATCCCAGAGGCTCCCGTTGCACCGTTGCACTCACTCCATCGTATTTATCTAAACCAAATTTAATCTACTGAAAAATGTGTTTCCACACACCTGCTCCTACGCTGATATCTTTATATTGGCACCGGCCGTCACATTCTTTCGGCTTCTCCTCCGAGCTGAGGTGGAAAAGCGAGTGTATCAGTAAAGAGAAGATGCAATACGAATTGACAGTGAGGCTTTTTTCTTTTTTTTTCTTTCCTCTGGTTTTTATGTTTATTTCCAAGCAGTGTAGACACAGCAAAAAGGGAATTTATTGCCACAAACCGCTAACATTCCTCTCCAGGTCTTCTCACACATGGTGTGAGTGGGCAGACAAATTTTATTCATTAGGCCCTCGAAACCTAAAGAAGTCTTTTACTGCGATTGGTGGCGGATGAGCAGAGGAGCCACTTTTGTGCGAGGCGATCGGCGACTCTTTAAGTTTAGTTTAGTTAAACCAAGATGCTCTGGCAGGTTGGACCTCTGGATCTATTGAGAGAATAGATGGATTGTGGACCTGGAGGCTCCTGGTTGCCTGCTGAGCTCATCAGTGAGTCAGTGGGCTTGTCGGATCCCAGAGGAAGGAAGCTTGACATGCTATTAGGCTTCCTTGACCTGTTGATGTGTGTGTGTGGGAGCGGCGCATGAACGCAAACGTAGATGCAAACTACAAACCGTTGAAGTCCGACAAACTGTTTGGTCCCCGCGTGCTCTCGACGGTGTTGGCACACCTTCGGTAACACGAGCACGAGTGTTATTGTCACGCTGTAAAGTCATCAGACGGTGGGCGAGAGCAACGGGGCTCCTCGGCTGGCTCCCGTGTCAGACTCCTTTCCACCGGCTTGTTATGACTCTAACAGTCGCGTCCTGCCCACTCACCCCATGGGGAGACATGTAGAGGGGGAGGAAAACCGAACGGGATTCTGGAGGTTTGTCGATGGACGACAGCAAATGAGTAATAAAGACAAACGTGAGAAGACGACGGATCCAACTATGACTCCTTCTCTCGAAAGGCTGACGACAGATTAAAAACAGAGAGTCTGTCGCTGGAGCTCCGAATAAAGATGTCGGGCTCAGTTTTTGGATGATCTCCCAACCTGCAGAAAACCATGTCACTTCGATTTCTGACAACCCCGGACAATCTCCATCATGACGCCTTGCTTTTCCATTCCCCCACATGCGATTTCCTTTCTCCTTTCGGCCGTAACATCCCATGTTCACGTCCTCTCGTCCGCCTTTAAAACAAATGTTTGCAGTTCACCTCAGTGCAAAGCCAAAGTGGCGACACGCTGCTTCAACAACGGGGCGCTCTATCAATTTGCAATAAAACAAAAACCATCCTGCAATAAACTTCTAACACATTTCCAGCTACAGCTGCAATAAAAAAACTTTATGAATCCACGTCTTTAATTGCCAGTTGGCGTCAAAGCGCCTAAACAATTTCGCCCGTTGCACGGAACCCGGCGTTGTGCAGCAGCCATGCACGACCACTTATTAGCTGCACGGGCGTGTTTTGATTTTCATTGTAGCAAACGGCGGTTATGGTGGTGTTGCTGTCGTCCTTTAAAATGTATCTTACAAAGACTGAAGTGTCGTCCGCCCTTAAGCAGCTTATCTCCGAGGACCAGTTGCTAAAACGCATTAACATCAAGGTGCAATTGAATGTATAGCAGCAGCTGGGTGGACATAAGAAGTGTCGACGCATCGCTGGGCTGATATCCGCTGTGTGCTGCGGTGTCGAGCTAGCGACTGTTACTCGGTTAATTAGTCCGAGCGTCGTAAAACCCCAGTCTGGCGGTTGCTTTGTCATGAAATACACAACTGGAAACCACTTCCTTTTTACGGAGACACAGAACTACGGCCGCAGAAACTGTCTGCATCAAACGTCTGCGTCGGATTTCAAAAGGACAACTCATAGTTGAGGTCAAAGCGTTGGAGAACATGCATCTGGAACAGCTGTTTTGTTGGAGTTATAGATCCATGAAGAAACTTTTAATCTTTACAATACAATGCTGCAGAATTAAACCAAGTTTTTACTGTAAATACAAACTATTTGTCTTTTCTTTTGCATGTCTGATTATTCTAGAAATGAACCCCATTGACAAACATTAAAACACATTAATATATCTTCCTTGTGCAGTTGTCCGGCTGTTCTCCTCTCGTCCTCTAGGGGGCAGTGTGGTCTCATCTCTTCTGCCATCTGCAGAGGCCTCTCACAGCTCCGACTGGGACACTTGATGCCAAATTGAAGCTTTAAACATCTAGATTACGGTGCAGATATTATTCTAGATCATTTATCCAAGAAAAATCCTCAATAAAAACCAAACACAGTTTTGAGTGACCCAAATTGTTTTTTAATTTAATGCTCGAGCTTGCACGCCGGAGCAGATGATTAAAGTCCGGGAGTCTTTCCCCTGTTATTAACATTTAAATCTAGCTGCTCTTTTCCTGCAGGAATGCTGTTTACATACACACTGTTTGATTACATTTACTCCAGGTCTTGGTGAAATGCATCCTGGGGAATGTAGGAGACACCTGGAATAAATTTAACATCAAGATATAAATGAGGTTGGAGAGGCAATAAAACACGTCTCCATCACAATCAACCCGAAATATTACAAAGCATTTCAGATGGTCATTGAGTCGGTTGATTCGGTTTGAACTACACAGAGAAAGAGAGAGAGAGAGAGAGAGAGAGAGAGAGAGAGAGAGAGAGAGAGAGAGAGAGAGAGAGAGAGAGATTGGGTGGCCGCGGTGGGGATAACAGAGAGAGACAGGCCCATTCTGTCCACAGTTTTTCCAGCAGTGCCTCTTCCGAGAAACACACAGAAAGAAAGGGAGGGTGTGTGTGTGTGTGTGTGTGTGTGTGTGTGTGTGTGTGTGTGGAGGAGGGAGACCAAGCTGACAAATGGACAATGTCAAGATATGCAAGCTGCAGACCCTAAATGTGTCTGCAACACAGGATCAGCGCGAAAAAAACAGCAAGCAAAGCGAAACTCCCAGTTAGTTAGTGAGAATAGTTCTGCTGTTGAAAGCTGATGACACGTGACTCATCGATCCTGCAGACTAATCAGTGTTCATTAACATTACACATAACTA
>CAAKHC010009585.1:7251-21063 GCA_901007825.1 Macroramphosus scolopax | reverse complement strand
CACATTTAGAAACAATATAGAAACTCAACACAAATATCAACTATATTTGTTGTTTAGAAAGACGAATACTCGTCCGTATCTCTGACAGCAGATACTTGTTTTAAATGTTGGTCAGGTATTTACTGTGTGCTGTGTTACTATTGTAAACCTAATGAAACAGAATAATCCCACTGACTTGGTTTTGATGGAATGGGAAGAGAACAATGGAAGGATGTGATGTGCCCCTGAGTTTTTTTTAGTTTCCTCCCTTTCAAGCATCCAGCCCTCATTATGTTGTTATAGTAAAATAACTTAGTAATAATTATTTTAACAGCATGTATGCTGTCCATGTTTTTCCTCATCACTCTCTCCAATATACCACAAAATCCTGTCCAGCACATTCAGAGAGCTGCGGACGGCCACTGTGGGGATGCACATTTTCAGATGCAATTTAAAGACAATACAAGGAAATAGGAAGCCCCCTATGCGTAGACCAAGCTTGCAGACGTTCACAGAAATCCAACGAGAAAGTTGAGCTGCAGAGCTTAGTCAGTTAACAAGTTCTTATTCAGGCCTGGACTAAAACATTTAGCCACCTGGGAAGTGGAAGAACTCGTTCGACAGGCATGGCTGAAGGTAGGACAAAGATTTTATATATAAAAAAACAAACAAATCAGCAGTGATTGTTTGATTCCAGAAAGATTGTCTGTGATACTCTGAGACTGGGAAGAGCTCAGAATGGAAACTGTAGATAATGATGTCAGTGACTAGTCTATTTTCTTTTGTCTCCATGTTATTCATTGACATCACAGCAATACCACTGCGAGAAAAGAAGCAGAAAACTCTACCTCGGTCTGATGGGTGTGGTCTGAGTAACTTTGACGGTGAGCTCATTCATTGTCTCTATCATGTTCATCACGATAATTAGACTGACATACATCTGTACCACCTGTACCATTACTTGCTGTATTACAACTTTCGGGTTGATTATATTCTCTTGAATTACCAGCATGTCTTATTGACATCAATAACTCTTTGACTTCAATGCTTGTTACTTACTTAATGGCCTATGAGTTTTGCACATGATGATAAACCAAGAATAATGCATTTATAATCCTATTAAGATATTGACAAAGGATCCTCCCACTACAATAAAACAGTCATCTGTAACAGATCATTCCTGTTAGGGAGGTATTAAAGATGGCCTGTCGAGTGGCCTTGATAACGAACAAGAATTCTTTTTACATTCAGTGTTTCTCACCAAGATACACAAGTGTCTATCATTGTGTGTTGAATGTAATTCTTCACTTCTAAAACAGAATAGTCGTCTATCTCGATACCAGACTGCAAGATGGTGCTTGTTCATTTGCTTGCTTAGTGCTGAAGCACAGTAACTAACATGACTCACCCTGTGCAGTCATGTGATCTATTGCTTATGCAGTCTTTATATCGGGATGATTGCACACACATAAAAATGAAGTCCCTCAGGTTTGGGGACATCTTTTAAATGATCAAAACTCAATAGTTTCATTGAGAGTGTGCATGCATGTCCTTGTGCTTGTGCATAATAAAAGAGGGACCCACCAATATGAATTGCTAAATGCACCACTACTAAAACGCGTCATGATATCTGAAGTGATAGGTAAGACACAGCAAGGTATACAAGAAGAAGACTCAGCATACACCAGTCACTATATAGGCAGACTGACACGCATAAATGAAAACACTCACAGCGTACTAATGTGGCAAATAAACAACAAAACAACCAAAAAGGTTAACTTAGTTCACAACGTTCATGTTGCTTGTCCTTACAGCTCTGGATTTGTCTGGAGGCCTGAGAATAGTCTTGGTTGGAAAGACTGGATCCGGGAAGAGTGCCACAGGAAACACCATCCTTGGCCGAGCTGCCTTCAAAGAGGATCCGAGTCCCGTCTCTGTCACCAAACACTGTGAGACAGAGAGCGGGGAAGTGGACGGGACTGCAGTGCAGGTCACTGACACACCAGGTCTGTTTGATACTGGTATCTCAGAGCATGAGTTGAAAACAAGGATAGAGGAGTGTGTGAAGATGTCAGTGCCCGGCCCTCACGCCTTCCTGCTGGTGATCCGGCTCGGAGTAAGATTCACAGAGGAGGAGAGAAATGCTGTGAAGTGGATCCAGGATAACTTTGGAGACGATGCCTCCATGTACACTATCATGCTGTTTACATGTAAAGATCAGGCGAAAGCTGACAATGCCCTGAAGGAGTGCAAGGAGCTGCGGAGGCTCTCCATCACATTTGGACGCAGGTACCATGCCTTCAACAATAACGATGCAGATGACCGCTCTCAGGTCAAAGAGCTTATCACCATGATCAAGGAGATGATACAAGATAACGGGGGGAAACACTACACAAATGAGATGTACGAGAAAGCCCAGAGAAAGCTGAGAGAGGAAGAGGAGCAGAAGAGACAAGAGGAGGAAGACAAGAAAGAGGAGGAGAAGAAAATGTGGGATGCAGAGAGAGAGAAGAAAGAGAAAGAGAGAGAAAAGGAGAAAAAGGTTAGAAGAAAGAATATACGTGTGGCCTCAGCTGCTGCTCTTGTATTGGTGTTTGCAGGGGTGGTTATCGCCGTGGGAGCCGACACCACAGTGGCTCTGGCTCTCGGAGCACCTACACTCATCCTGGGAGTGTTATGTGGCTTAGCTGCCATCAGCTTATGGAAAGGAATCAAATGCAAAGCTAAAGCAAATCTTCCAGTATAACCAGGCGGAGGGCGGTGACAAGGACATGTTCTACCTGCAGTATGTGACATTTAATCAAGTAATATTGAACATACAGTATTAGTATGCAACCCATTACTGTTAATCAATGGATTCTGTTCTTCTGCATTCTGCTTCCAAAAATTGTAAAACTGTGACACAATATTGCAGAAATATATGAATGTATATTCTGACTGTAAACGGTATGAAACCAAGTAATTGTTTTATTTTTGTTTCCTTTATTCTAACTCACTCATTGGTGGGAGATTTGAACATAAAAGCCACATTATGAGTCATACTTGAACAGATACCTTCTGTCTAATGAGAACGTTTGAATCCTAATAAATAATAGTAGAACATATTGCTATGTTGTGCTATATATTGTATAATTACATTTTTGCCTTTATACATTCATAAATGCATGCAGCAATTGCACAGATGAACAACATTCCATATATAGACAATGACGCGTGTTTACCTTGATTTATTGTTCGTAACATTATGAGCTCACTTCCCAAAAGGAAAGGAGACACAATGGTAAACATCTGCCAACCAAGCACATAACAAGAGGAAGCATTCTTCATAGCAACCCCTCACTACACTTCCATGACGTCACCGCCAGCTGACAACATCTGTTACAGTGAGTCGTGAAAATCAACGAGACTGATTAAGTGAATCCTGATATTGTAATATTTTGTGCCACCGACAGATGTGGTCCTCATCCTCATTGAGAAGGGTGTGGCCCCATTTTGGGCCCCATCAACCATTTAATGCAATGATCTAGTATGTTCTAATTTGTTTTGAGGCCCCTGTCATTTATATGTAAAGATATTTGTATATAGTTGTAGTTGGGAGTTCAAGTCGGGGTTGCAGGAGGTCAACAGTGTTGGACTGTTACAGTTGCCCTCCGGCCGGGACACAGTTGAGTACAGAGGTTGACTAAAGTCTCAGAAATAGCTTTGTGTTATCTGAAATATAAAAAAATAAAAGTTTTTAGCTAAAACTTCTGCTATCTGTAATGTTATACGGCATTGGGGCAGGATGACATCATAAACAAACACTTTGGCACACACCCTTAAGGAAGATTTCATAGCATAACTCATTTGAAAAGCTTTTTTTAATTGTTACTTTGAAGTCTAAAACCAGAAATGGATAATTCTGTCTGTGCTTGTTTCTGTTTCCTCCGGATCACATGTTTGTATCTGTGCTGGCCCCTCCCACTTTCCCTTTCTGTCTCCCCACCCAAATGGTTTTGACGAAAGTGAAACTAGAGCTTTCAGAGATCACAAACAAAAACCTTTCATGGTCAATTTAATATCTTCAGACATATCACATGCTTACAGATGAAACCCTAATCTCAACTTCTGCGCACACTCTTAAAGGAGATTTCCTATCATTACTTATTTGGCATGGCTTTTTTTAAACATTATATTTCGGAGTCCAAAACCAGAAATCGAGTCTACAACATTCAGATTTGAGTTGAAATATAATGCTTTAACTCATAAACTCACATTTGAGTGATACATTAAGATAACAGGAGCTTCTTATGAAGTTGTCGACCCCCTTCAAGTTGAAAAGTGGTTCCTTATAAGTCTTTTACAAAGTGTTACAAACTATTTAGTACTTCATAACAATACGCATCCGTCTGAAGATCGGTTCAGGCCAAAAAAATTATTTACTGGCTTTCAGCAAGTTTCTAGAATCAGAGACACCAGTGACGGGTGAGGTGATGTCAATGATACAGTTATGAATTAACCTTTAACTAAAATCTGTACATCAACAGGTTTTAATCTTCATTTTGGAAATGATAGTAGTCTCAATACAGACTGAGATTGGAAATAATAATGTAGCCTCAAGCCTCACCATCAGTCTAGTTCAAACCCATCCTGTGGTAGAGAAAGAAATACCAGGAAACAGGTAACCCTATTTTAACCATAAATTCTGTCTCTGTTTGTTTGTTTTTGTTTCATCCAGATCACAACATGTTTGCATGTGTCTAATCAACCAAATGGTTTTGACGAAAGTGAAACTAGAGCTTTCAGAAATCACAAACATCAATTTAATATCTTAGACATCTCATATGCTAAAACGGATGAAACCTAAACATAGTTTTTATTTTTTAAATTCAATTTTATTGTCTTTTTGAAGTCTCATTTGTATGTATTTCTTCTTATATTATACTTGTAATGTCTTATGTTTCTGTATATAATCTATATTATATGTAGATGATATATATATTACATATTATCATACTATACATATATATACATTGGTGGTTTAAACACATGTATGAACAAGTTGCGAATAATGAAAATATTAAACTAAAGTGCAAAGACTATTGGGAATGTTAACTCCAGTGAGGAAATGCTCACTCTTACACCATCTAGTGGCGGACTACAGACATTTGTGTAATTTATACAGCATCATATCAATATCATGTTGTCATTGTCTACAAGTCAAGTGCTCATTGAAATAGCACAACCTTTTTATCTGAGAGGTTATTTACACACTTCCTGTTTCTTATTTGTTTTCCTACGTCTCGACATGAGTTGTCTCAAGTTGTGCTTGTTTGGTCACATCGCTTCACTCAGATCCTCCTTGGCTTCATCCTTTGCCTCAATCAAGCCAATTAACTCCTAAGAAATGACAACAGGGTGGCCATAAGCATATTCTTCTTCAACATATGTTGCTTACAATGTCTGTAACAAACTGTCCTTGTGTCGTCATATTTTGCATAACTTTATGTGCGTGTGTGTATAGTATGCAGTATTACATACTGCCGCCCTCCTACACTCCTGTGTATGAGCTCTGGACAAACAATCTGGCCAGTCATAGTAGCAGAAAGACACATACTACTCGCATCATCGCTGTTGACCCACAAGAAAAACACAACATACCATCTGCGGATATTTGATCGATAACTGGTGAGTTAAAAAGTGTTGATATTGATCTTAAATGTGCTTCTAAAAGTAAATGTGCTAAAAGGTTATGTCATTCTTACAGTACGTTCCTGCAGCTATAAGAGAAAGGATACTGAAGTGAAGACGAGGGACTGGTCTAAGAACAACTAGGCTACATCACTCATGATCTTACTGATTGCCTACGGATAAATCAGGGGGACACAGTGAGTGTGTAACTCGCTGTAACCTGTAAGAAAACACCAACTTACTTGAGTTTTCTTGTCTACATTCTTTCACAAAGAGATCGACAGTCTAAAGTTTCTTCAGTAACCATGGCGTCAACAGGTCTTCAGCTGATGGGCTTGGTGTTGGCTATGCTGGGTTGGGTGTGCGGGGCGTTGGTTTGTGCGGCCCCCCTGTGGCGTGTGTCAGCGTTTGTAGCTGGAGAGCTGGTGATTGCCCAGGTATTGTGGGAAGGACTGTGGATGAACTGCCTGTCTCAGACCACAGGCCAAATCCAATGTAAGACCTATGACTCCACGCTGGCCTTGCCGAGATCTGCCCAAGCTGCAAGGGGCCTCACCGTTCTCTCCCTGCTGCTCTGCCTGCTGGCCCTCCTACTTGGAGTTACAGGGGCCAAGTGTACTCACTGCCTGGGTGAGGGTAAGCAGGACTCCAAGGCTCGGCTGTGCAGAATAGCAGGGGTGCTTGTCCTTGTGGCTGGTTTAGCCTACCTGATACCAATCTGTTGGACTGCCCATGCAATTATCAAGGACTTCTATGACCCAAACGTTGCCGCACCTCTAAAGAGAGAGTTGGGACCGGCACTGTATTTGGGCTGGGGGGCCAGTGTACTTCTCTTGGTGGGGGGTGCTCTTTTGCATGTTGGATCCTCTCCAGCAGGAGAAAGAGCGCTGCCTGTTTTCAGAGGAGCAGCGAAGGGCAACCCACGCAAAGGGGCTGCCGAAGAGGTGAAGCAATCGGAAAAATCTTTTGTGTAAGAAGATTTTAATTGGACATGTGAGATACAAAGAAACAGAGGTCACGTGCAAACTGCAACGGGGCATCATTTGGAGAATATTCAGCCTTCTTTATGAGTTGTCTGATGAAGCTGAGTCAATTTTTGTTTTAATTAAAATAAGTTTAATTAACAATCTGGTAAATATTGTTTCATTTTATTAATAGAATCAAGAAGAAAACTTTTGCTGGTGTACTCATATGTTTAATACATATTCAATGGTTCTGGGTCAGTGTGGGTACTAAATTAATTGTGGGAGGACTTGAGATGTTTTGATGTTTACTAATGTGTCTGACTTACATTCCTCAAATTCCACCCTGCCTCTGCTTGCGCGTGTAAGTGTGTGTGTGTTGATTTGTTTGTGTGTTGACAGTGGGTGGTGTGTGTGTATAGAAGGCACACATATCTATCCACGCTGGTATGTTCACTGAAAGTCTGAGACGAAGCACTGCTCTTGTGTGTTTGTGTTTCTTGTCATTGGGTTTCCAGATGTAATTTACTCTTCATGCTTCATTCTTATTGATTTTTTACATCCTTGTTTACATTTGTTTTCCTATGATTCTGTTATAAATGATAGATTTTGTGTCCCTTTGTTCAGTTTCAAGATCTGTGACCCACATTTTAGTGAAAGCATGTTACTTTTCCTTCATATGAGAAATAATATGCTAAAATTGTTATTTCCATAATTCAGTTTAACTGAAATAAAATGATGTATTGCTAATCTGAACAAACAATTTTTAAAATATGTCCTATCAACTGATTGTAGTATGTCAGTGAATAGTTAACCATGTCTTACCATGATATAAATGTATTCTTTGTGTAATTACTAGCTTTTTGGGGATTATGTATCCTAAAGCAAGTGGTATGTGATAATTGACTTGATAACATTGTACAGACTTAAATTTAAATTAAATGTAAGTGTGATATTGGATTGTTCACCTTATCTTTATGTCAGTGAATGATTTCTAATCAATAATGGGTTAAGTATAATAAAGTTCTTTATATGTTTGCTTTTCACTAAGAGGACTTCTTCATACTGGACAGATTGTGTGTTCACGGGCTGACTATCCATGTGTCCTGTCGATACACACATGTGTTTTGCACAGTCATGTTTCAACAACTAGCAAACAATAGACATTTTCTCTCTCTCTGGTGAGCTTGTATTTTCAATAGTAATATCTTAAATGTATTAGTCCTGGTGTTTTGAAACATATTCTCACGGCAGAGAATGGACATAACAAGCAGAAGGCTGACCCGGTAGAACTGTTGTGTCTCTGTGTGAGTCTGCCTGCCACACATGTGACTTCTATTATTAGATGACCAGCAGTTATTCATTCCAAATTGCAGACACACATTTTCTTTCTCTTTCTCACGCAGACTGGTTATTTGGATACACTTACAATAGATATTTTATCCAATTACATGAAATGAATCATAACAACATGTTATGGTGCAGCCACATATCTAATATTATATTTGTTCATCCTTTCTTCTTTTCATATGTAAATGATATGCCGCAGATGTTTATGTTACTCTATTTGCAAGTTTGCACATGAGTACAAATTATCATATACACCTGTTGTAAGTAGCAATGCAATATGTTAGTAGTGATAACAGACACAGCACACTGGGGGGCAGTAGACACTCAATACATGCTCTCAAACATGAACGACTTTCATTGTCTAAATTATATGAAAACACCCAGGAAAACCTGAATGCCCAAAGCACAGTGTGAGGATGAGCTGCCTCTAAATGAGAAAGGGTTTTTTCCTTACTTTACCATTGCAAATATTGATACCATAGTGGGCACCATAGGGTTAAAGTATCAACAACCCTTTCATTTTGGTCATAGTTGTTCTTGTGATGGTTCTTTTTCTTGCACTCCTCAATATCGTATATACTATCTCAGAGGTATTGATTACCAGATCTCTTTCAGAGCTGATATATTTTACTGTTTAAAATCTAACAACATGACCCACCAAAATGCTGCTTGTTTGTAACTGATCAGGTGACGTTAGAGTTAAGAATGTTTAACTTTTTTCTTACAAGCTAGGTTTTAATTGGTTATGTGATGCTTTACGAGCAATAAAATATAGGTAGTCCCGGAAGCATTTACGGCCTTATGTTTGGGAATTGTGCGTAAGACATTTGAGAGTGTACGTAATGCTAGCTGTCCATAACCATGTTCATCTGTTTCAAACCCTTACAATTAATTGTTTTTCTATTAATGATGTCCAAGATTTGAGTTGGGCGGGAAATCAATACAGTGGCTTCATTCACCGATCACTACAGCGCAGATTCTGTCAGATTATAACATCAGCTGGCCAGATGGTGGTGCTGCTGCTTCATGTATTCATGCTTCATGTTTATGATTTGGGCAGAAGTGGAGACGATCTGTCCAGATTTAATAAAAAGGTCCATAAGTAACAATAGCTAATCTTGTTCTTTATTTAACATATATTTAACTCGGCTACTTAGCAAGGGACATCGCTAATCACATTATTACTTAAATAAAAGAAATGTTAACTTGTCATTTCCCTTTTTTAGACAGAAACGGTATTAATATCAGATAACCTATTTTGTGTCAATATTGGTGCATGCATGTACTGTAGGTCTGGCAGTCGGTCATGACTGTTTGTGTTAAACACTGGCACAATGTAGAGGTCAGTGTTAACAGCTATTAACTGAAACCATAGCTAAATACATGAGCACCAGTACGCAAGTTGTATTGCTAAAGCTAGAATTTTTATGAAACTTCTGCAATGCTAATGCTAAGCTAATATAGCAAGCAGCCTATTGCTTCACTATGGCTGTATGCTGGTGATTCGATTTACGTCACAGGTCACAACTCAGCGGTGGGAATGACGTCAGACTTGAGATTACTGACCTCCAGTTAATTGACAGGTCGGAAAAGTCAAGGTGGAAATGAGAACAAACCTGAGCTTTCACTGTCTGTTGACACAGGGGGCAACTAGCTTGGATTCTGAAATCGGAGGTTGATGAGGTTTGGCCGACTTGCTGACTTGCTAAAGTTCAAAGTATGTACTTGGAGATCGGAAATTCCGCCTTCCGAGTAAAACAGAAAAATTACCTGTAGTAACACTAGCTAAAAAATGTTAGCTGTCAAGCTAATACTAATAAAGATGGCTAGCTATCACTACATAGCCAGAGGTTTTCGGGTATGTGCTTCGGTATTTTAGCCATTTTTATTTGTATTTGTTTACTTTTAATATTATTTATTGACGACGTTTATGGTAATGTTTTACGATGCAAACGTTTGTCATCTTGGAGGCTCCACACAGGAAGTTAAATCAACTAAAATCAAACATCACCACAGTTATTTGCTTCAAGACTCATGGAGACCCTTGTTAGATCGACGGCTAAGTAAGCCCTGAAGTGTGTGAATCTGAGACCTAACATGACGCACTGACATGTAAAGTGTAACAACGCTGCAAGGTTAAAGTAACTGAATGTGGCTGAGTTTGGTGTGTGTCCTCTTAAAGGGACAGGGTTAGTATTTCTACTCTCTGCAGTCACAAGAAGGAAGCGTGTCTCTTTAAAGCCCGCACGATCGTTGGTTGTGGTGAAAGTGAGATATCCTAGTTTATTCTGTTCGGGTCTTTAACATTCTCCTAACCTACTGTGAACTTTTGGATCTCGGGCTGCTGGTAGGCAGCTCCGCTGTTCACGGAGACAATTGGCTGAGCGCTTCTTTGATTGCAGCTGCTTCCTGTAGCGCCGCATAGGCTCCACACACACATACACACGTACACACTGGGCGAACACTCACTTTCTCATGCATGCAGGGTTTGAGTATGCGCGGTGCAGCTGGATCTCAAAGTCCCAAATACTGTGGTGCAGACTCGTATTGGAATGTTTAAAGATTAACGAGGTCATCCTGTAGTGTCCTGTAGACAACGCAATATTGCCAGCTGCACCCCGCAGGCCAGGAAGCTGACAGAGCAGACAGGCTGCGTGTCAAGGCGGGCTGGAAGCAACGAAGTCACCACTGTAGCTGCATCTGACAACGGTAGAGGACGGGAGCCATGACTGAGAAACGCATGTCGCGGTGGTATTTCGGTGGGCTGGCGTCCTGCGGAGCCGCCTGCTGCACGCATCCTCTGGATCTGATCAAGGTGAGGATTCTAAAGGGAGCATGGTATTTACGGTCCAGTGGTGTGTAGAGGAGTTTAGGCCTGAACACCAAGCAAACGCTCTTCACTGACAGGCGATTGAGGCTACACTTTTTAGTTATTTACTTCTCGTGTTACTGCGTGTCTATAAATCATCCTTGTGTATGTGCAGTCATTTTAGCGAGCCTTTGAGCATGCAATAGCTGAGGTATCTGTTGCATATGGAATCACCGCAATGTCTGTTAGGATGTGCAAAGCTGTTAGAATATAGAGCATAGGTTAAAACCCACGTGAAGGGTTAGCCTAACTGACCTCTCCAGTTGATGAATACTATTGGAAGGCTTATGTTGGATTTATTCTTATTTACACAGCACAGACCAATGAAACCTTAGTTTGACATTTGTCTATTGGATTATCAACCAGGCTCAATAGGCAACTATCCAAGGGCCTCAGAAGACCAGGGTCACCCCCCTGTCCTTACTTTACAAGTTGATCATTCTCATGTTAGTTACAAATTCACTTTAGTAAGGTACAATATCAAATTTGACCATCTTCCATCTCGCTGCCTTGGTCTTTAAGTGTGACCCTGCATCAAAAGATTTTTAAGGTGTTAATGTGTTTATTTCCCATTGGTGTTACATTTGCATGTTATGAAATTAGAGTGCGAGGCGGCAACCAACATATACCCTCTATTAGGGTATATGATAGGCCTGACGATGTCACCATATGATTGTTGAGAGTATTTAATATCAAACGTAGTGAAACGTTTCATTCATTATCCGCAAAGCCAAAGTTAACCCCCAAAGGATCTGTTTTGACTGACCAACTCCCAAAAACATAAATATATTTAGTTTAGTATCCTGACAATAAGATAACCTGTTAGTGGTTACATTTTTGAAGGTACGTTTTTGCTTAAAACTGAATTATTAGTCAGAAAATCAAATTCAAACTGTTGTCCTTGACACCTGATTGGAGGTTAATACAGTAATATCCACAAACTACATGTTGTTGCCTGACAGCGGGTGTGCGTGTGCCTCAGTGGGGTTATGCATGTTCATTCTTGTTAATCTTTGCCTCACTGTGTTGCACTGGTACACCAGTATTTCTCTGTACACCATAATGTCCTGGTTTCAGGAAAGACGGTCCCACATGACTCAGATAACTATAGAAGCCTTCAGGATGTCATGTGGTGTGTAATTATAAAGAGACAGCCGGCAATCACCACATTGAAGTAAAAACTGTCCTCAGTTGTGCATTTCTGTTCTAACTTACTTATTCGTTGGTGATGACACTTACGATTAATGTAGTATAAGATAGAAATATCCAACTTTGAGACTGTTGAAGAGAAAAAAGTTTTCTTTGCGTCTATGTCTTCCTCTGTAGTTAAGTAAAAGAACAAAGGAAACATGCATTGACCTAAATATGCTGAACTAAATTGTCCATCTGACACAGTTTGTGTTGAAATCAGTGTGTTGGAACCATCGATGGAAAGACTAAGGAGCTCATAAAGAATCCCTTTAAAAGGCCAAACGATGTTTAAAAAAAGAACACAGGTTTCAAGTACTCCATGACCTTCAAGTACTCGAATACCGCGGAGTAGAACAGAGGACAAAGACATCGTAAAGCTGCTGACCCCTCGGACAAAGATAGCGCACACACACACCCACTCTGTTTTAGAAACCTTGATGAATGCTTGGTGCCAAGCTCAGCATGGTAATGAAAATAACATCATCCCCACTCTGTGTCTGTCTTCCCAGGTGCACCTGCAAACACAACAGGAGGTGAAGAAGAGGATGTTTGGGATGGCTGTTCATGTGGTGAAGAGCAATGGAGTCCTGGCTCTTTATAATGGCCTCTCTGCTTCCCTTTGTAGACAGGTGTGTGTGTGTCTGTGTGTGTGTATACGTACACGTACTGTTCTTTACTGAAACAAAGTTTGAGTGCAGCTTGAAGTTAAGCATTTCTTCTGGTCAGAAGAAGTGACAATCATATTTAAATCCTCAATAGGTTTGCTGATGAAAAAGAAAAACTCAAACCCTCTCCTCTCCTCTCCTCTCCTCTCCTCTCCTCTCCTCTCCTCTCCTCTCCTCTCTTCTCCTCGCCTCCCCCCCCCCCCTCCCCCCTCCCCTCCTCTCTCAGATGTCTTATTCCCTCACCAGATTTGCTATCTATGAGTCGGTGAGAGACATGTTAGGAAGCAAAAGTCAGGGCCCCATGCCCTTCTACCAGAAGGTCCTGCTGGGAGCCTTTGGAGGTGAGAACACCCACACACAAGCACATTCATCTTCATTTGGCTTTTTTCTCTCCTCCGTGTCACACGCATACAGATTCATTCATTCGGGTTTGTGTACCAACAAGGTTTCTATGCCAACAGGTTTCACCGGTGGGTTTGTTGGCACACCGGCGGACATGGTGAATGTCAGGTAACATGCCATCACACTACACAATGATATAAACATCGTATTTATTGGTCCAGGTCCTTTGACAGTAAATAGCATTATCAAACGTTCCGATTTTGCTTCCAGGATGCAGAATGACATGAAACTACCAGAAGAACTGAGGAGAAAGTGAGTGTTGTAACCAACAGCTGGTTTAAGAACAGCAATATAAATGATCTAAATGTTGCATCTAAACATTAAAGTGTTTATTTCCAGCTATAAACACGCCCTTGATGGGCTCTTCAGAGTTGCCAGAGAAGGTATGTCCTACAACATGTAAGGTCAGGCAAAGCACGCAGCAGCATGATGTCCGACCTCTTACTTGTTTCCTGTCCCACAGAGGGTGTGAGGAAACTGTTCTCGGGAGCCACCATGGCCTCCAGCAGAGGAGCGATGGTCACTGTCGGACAGGCGAGTCACATTACTGACAGTCATCTTCAACTTACTCTACACACAACCACAATTTTCTCTTAAAGAATTAAGAAGATATTTATTAATCACTTAAAGGTGTGCCAATTTATAATTCATATGTAATAAGATGATAATTAAATTGTATTTTTGGATGTTAACATCATCAGCACATGGATTTTAATAAGCTTCC
>CAAKHC010009583.1:46052-68189 GCA_901007825.1 Macroramphosus scolopax | reverse complement strand
CAGGAAGGGAGGTTTTCAGTTTACAGCTGCTCACTGTTTACTCTTGTATCTGACAAAAGCCTACAGTTTGTAGGCGTGTAACCCAGCACATCTTTTTAACGACACAATGGAGAACAGTCTTCGTTTGTGCCCACAAAATCAGAGTATATATACTGTATATATAGAAGGTATATAAAACAGACCAGCCTTTCTCCTCGCATGAATCACTTTTTTTGGTTGCATTATATTTGGCTTTTACTCACCATTGCCCCTTTTAAGAACGTGACTGAAACAGATAAGAAACGTTTGAAAAGTTGACTTTTAGTAGACTTTTATTTTGAAAATAAACATTTTCAAAATAAAAGTGACTCAACAACAGCACGAGGACAATTGTCCTCTACTAAAAGTAGACTTTTAGTAGACTTTTATTTTGAAAATAAACATTTTCAAAATAAAAGTGACTCAACAACAGCACGAGGACAATCGTCTGAATGAAATAAAATACTGTAGTTATTTAAGAGTAACAGAAATGAATAAATACTGTAACACACGTGCTAATCTTACATATGGAATATTACTGGAGTATTTAATGATCATATTGCTAATATTTTAAAATCCCATGTTAAAATTGCATGTGCAACAAGGTATTGCCATTGTAGGTGTAGAACTCAAAGCTCTCCTGTAAAGATGTTATTGAAGCTTGTTCATCACGTGCTTCACATAACAGAGATATTTGTTACACACTGCCAGGCTGTTATCAGGCATCTCTTATTCTTTGGTTCCGAGTGAAAGGGATGAAAACTTGTTTTATGACTTCATCTCTCAGGAAGTGCATTGGTCAGAACTTCGCCATGAATGAGATTAAAGCGGTCGTGGCCCAGACACTGAAGAGATATCAACTGATGGAGGATCCCACTCGGAAACCAAAGATAGTTCCGAGAGTGATTCTTCGCTCGCTCAACGGAATCCACATCAAGATCAAAGCTCTAGATCCTCACATGTAAAAGGAAGTACTAGAAAAAGGAAAAATATTTTAGTAAGTCTGTACACTGGCAACATCTGCCAGATGATAAGTTATATTTTACTAAGTGACTCAATGGGTCTTTTTGGGGAAAAAAAACTGTTTCTATCATATAATTTCTCTCTTCTATTGCGAAACAGGAATACGAGATATTTCTAATAATAAAAAAAAAGGTTTTCAAAGACCGCTAAATAAAATATATATTTACTAAAGTGCTAAAGTTTCAACAGACTTCTTAAAGAGCAATTTGGTAGTTTGTCTGCATCTTACCATGTTCATGTTTTGGTATGTGAAAGTGCAATCGTTTGACTTCTGTACACTGTAACTAATAAAGTCTTTACTGCCACTGTGTGAGTGTTAACGCTTCACCTGCCATCAAGTGATATTTTTCTTCATTCTTTTAATTACCAATTTTACATTTTTGGGGTTTTTTGAGCAATTTATAGGTCCAATCATCCTTTATCTACCTTACTTTAGGTTACACAATACAACAATACAATTTGGATATTTCTTATGAGAGTGAATATGCATCAGCTCATTAATATAAATTATCATCATTGAGAAAAAAACAGTCTTGTTTGGTTTAAGTTTTTAATGACAGTAGCTATACTGGCGGTGAGGTCACATTATATCACTGAGCTTTTGGCAAAGTTGGTTCAACGGTCAACCATTCACGTCTATTGAAAGACTTGTGAGTGTTAATTTAATTGTCCAGAGCAAAACTGACAACGTAAAATGAGAGACAAGTAATGACTGACAAGTATTTACAGAAAAATGTCAAAACAATTTCAAATCGAACAGCAAGCAGTTAAAGAATAATTTGTCAATACAATAAAATGTGCTGACCGAAGTCCGTCTAAGACCTTTTATTAAAACAGAAGTTCAGAATTAATTCTGCATCAGTCTCATAGCACAAAATGGAGTGAAACAGTAAAAGACTGACGGTGTTAAATAGGACATCAGAAATCTATCAGAGGCTGTACTGGTTTTTTGAGGTATTCTGTGTTTTGGCTTAAAATATCTGAGGACTTGCTGGCGTATTTTTCCCAGCGAAAAAAAAAAGTTGGCCTTTGTTATTTTCTCACAAAGTGAAAAACAAACTGAAAACAGTGCATATAACGTGGATATGGCAAAAGCACAATACAGCCGGAGATTAGGCCTGTTTTATTAGACAGGTGAGTCGAGGGGGACACAGTCATGAATAAAGGCTCTATCAGGATCGATCCTGTGACCACACCTTGCACCGTGCAGATCATTTTCTATGAAAGAACAAAAAACAGTAAACCAGTAAAAGGATATGGCGCGACTCTGTCCTCCCCGACCTGCAGTTATTTGGTTCCAAACGTCCCATCAGCACTGAATGGGGGAGAACCCCCCATTGCTCTCTCTTTTTTTCTCCTTGTGTCTGGCTTGGACGAGACCAAACACTACTTCTGCCAGTGTCAGACGTCCTCCTTTCCTCACCCCCAGACGGCAGTCTGCTACGACACTGGATCTCTTGCTGCGCATGGTGCTGATGAAAAAGGTGCGGACTTTTCCCTGAGACTCGCTCACCTACAAAGACAGCAGGTAATAAATGACCACAAACATGTAGTCGGTCCACTGCACTCCTTCGTTTTGAGGAGCTCTCTGTAGTTTCACCACTAGATGTCGCCATTGGCTTTATTTCTACATACTAATTGAACATACTAAGATTTGATCAGGCATTGATAGTTTCTTTTCTCTACACCTCTTCCTATTCCCCATTAACTTTATATCTCTAACAACAAATTGAATTCGGGTCTAGATGCCTCGTCTCCATCGCTGAATCTAAAAGAAAAAAAGATTCTTGGAATCATTCTCGATCCGTCAACTACTCACCCCCTTGACAAAGATTTCTCCACGCAGCTCCAAGACGAAGCCCCATTCGGCCAGGATCCTCCCCGTGTTCTCAGGTACCTGGATGCGTCCACTCACCCCTGTGCTATCCATGCGGCTCGCCAAATTCACTGTGGACCCCCAGATGTCATACTGCGGCTTGGTGGCACCGATTACACCAGCAACCACTGGCCCGTGGGCAATGCCTGAGTTCAACACAGAAAAGTATTTTCCTTATACATACGAAGAATCTCAACGTGGCGTCAGCCCGTTCAGAGGCACATCAATTTTCAAACCATGTTAACCCAACAAAGGCCTTTGACACGAGCCGTAAACAGTAAGAGGACCCAGATCCTACGTAAACTTCCACCTAACCGGCAATCGACCCAGTGTGTGTGTGTGTGTCTGTGTGTGTGTAGTTCAGCTACTTAGCGACTTACCCACACGCAGTTCAAAGTTTTTGGCCATCTGCCTATTGATCTCTGTCAAGGTCTCTTGCATTGCCAATGCAAATAAAACCAGCTCACTCAGCTGATTCCATTCATCCATAGATGCCTGAGAGAGAGACAAGAGACGGGTGGGTGGTTTGATACAGACCGAGAGAGGGACGGGGAGCTAAAGGAGAAGGGCAAAGACTGTCAATAGAAACATAGAATTCACACCTGTCTGTCAGGAGCTAAACCGGAGGCTGCCATGTAGCAGCTCCCAATGGTCTTGATCTTCTCCACATAGTGGAAGTACGACTCCTCCAGCAACTTTTTAGAAAAAACATTTAGAAATAAAAAAGATACATTAAATGGGGCTCATTTACAACTCTAGATTTTTCATTCTGGGTCTTCACTAGATCAGCTTTGCCTTTATGCAGCCCCTCAGTTCACTGTCCATCTTAAACAGGCTATTTTAGCCCAACGTCTCTTTAAGCCCCAAACCCCTCCCTTAAAGCTCACTTTCTTCTGATTGGCCAACTTCCAGAAGCCTGCAAAGGGGCAGCATCCCTGTACTTTGTGAGTGTACTGTGCCAGGTGAAGACGACCATCTCAAAACATCCATGATGAGCTGGATCAGAAACCTGAGCTTGTTGCTCACGAGGACTACTTTTAATAAATGTACTTCATTATTTGGCACATTGACCATGTTTTTAAATATACCGTATCTCATATACAGTACAGCAGTACAGTGCATCACTTTGTTCAGATGCTGATATTATACATATGGTCAACATACAGATTCCATTACTCACCTCATCAAAACTGGCAATGATCTCATTCAGTAGTCTGAGGCAGTCCACACCTTCATGTTTGATCTCCTTCTGCTCAAAGTACTCATTGAACCCAGCGATGGAAGCAAACATAACACCCACCTCATCATAGGACTGGGAGTAAAGCTCCTGAAAAACAGAAAACTTGGTAATATGACCTACTTGTTTGACTGACGTACAGACTGAAGAACTGATCTTCATCAGGGGTTTTGGTACAGATACCTTAAAATATCTGTTCATGGGACATTACATTTATTTCCATATTCCACTATATTAAAGCATTAACAGTGTTGTAACCAATAGAAAGCAGTAAATCTGTCACCTCATCGTTCTTGCTCCGGTCTAGGAAGTGTCGAGCCACGTGCATAGGCAGAATGTTGTGCAACAGACATTCATTGTGTTCCCGCAACTCCCTCATGTCTTCCACTTCCTGCTGAGCCTGCAGACGCCACAGGAAGTCTAGTCTGGCAGTGGCCTCCCACTGCAAAGCAAATGGCAAATACAACATCATCTCCCACCTTCGCACAGTTGCTGCGGCAATTAAAAGATTTTGTTGACAATAACAAAGGTGCGTGACACAGCAGATATATGACAACTAGCTCGATGTGACTGACGGTACCTGCCGTCCATTGTAGAAGATGGCAACGATAAACATGGCCATGAGAAGGATGGAGATTCCTTTTCTCCTGACATAGTGAGACCTGTGCAGAATGAAGGGATTGGAGTAAAAAGTCAAACCAGAATCTACGTCGATCTCACGTCTTATACTCTGGGCTGACCTTTGCAGCTGATCATGGCGCGTGAGAGTGAGGAAGGACAGGTGGATGAGGTAGGAGTAGACCGCCACCGCCAGCAGCAACACCGCCAGCTTCAGCAGAGAGTTGAGACGCAGAAACACTGCGCAGGTCACCATGGCGATCACGCCGCTCAACACAAAGACCTGGAGAGTCAAAGAAAGGGTACGAACATTATTTTAAGTGCATTGTTACGAGATCAACTGATGATTTTAATACAAAATATCTTATAAAACATCGAAATTAAACTACTCTTGCCGTCACCTCGGGGTAAGAGCACACAGTGAGTGGACGTGAAGCTACGCTGGTCCTGTCGATGATGTCAGCCTCCCCTGTGTCAGCAAGAATGCACCAGACCTGAACACATGCACATGAAAAAGACTTAATACACTCATTGCAGTTGGCTTCCTCAGTGTTGATGTGCATCTCTGTCCTCGTCGTATATATAGGACAGGTGTAACTGGATTTACTCATTACTGTAATTAGTTTTATGGCCTATTCCTCTGCTTCTTAAGAGGAAGTGCAAAACACACAGCAGTATAAAAGGGAAGTGCTGCTTAGGCTCTGACCATGTCAGTCGAGGCTAAACCGAAGTTGATGACAACAGCTGAGAGGGTGAGGATGTTGCGAGCGCCGTTGTTTTCGTGGATCCAGCAGCAGAAGTGTTGCAGTGACGCAGGAGTGCACTTGAATTCCTCCGCCAGTGCCAACAGCAGCAGCACCATGTAGGCAAGCAGGAAGATGGAAAATTGGAGGACGGCGGGGAACAGCCTGCAGAACAAGATGGGATTAAAGGAAGCGATGAAAATGTTAATCCTGGGCAGAATTTAAGAAACAGTTAGCCGTGAAAAAGAGTTGATCAAAGGGGTACATGAATAGCATCAGCACAGGCAGTGATTCATTGCTTTCCAGCACAGTAGACAGTTTCTTCATTTGGATGTTTGTTTTTCTACCTGGGGGCAGGGATGAGGGCCTGGGCAGCCATGAGGAAGAGGAGCATGATGAAGGAGCAGACCAGGTTGGAGTTGAACATTTCATCTCTCATCTGGAAAAACTGGACGGTTCAGAAAAGACGAGCAAAAGAAGTCAACATCATTTTGCTCTTTGTGCATAATAAGCATACATATATTATTGCTATGCAGCTACCTGCCTCTACACCTCCGTACCTTGTCCTCTATGTGTGTGTCCTTGAACACCAGAGACAGAGGAGTGATGTGCTCCTTGTGCATGCGCTCACTGCTCCGAACCTCGATGGCATGTTTGATGCGTTTGTTAATCTCCTTGGAGGTGGACTGCCATATGTTGGGCATCGAGCCGTTTGTAAAGGAGGCCAAGATCTACAAGGAATGTGGATGGTGGGAGATCAGTCAGCTCAGTGCGAAGGTCGGTCATTTATGGTCAAATCTTTTACTACTTGATGCACAAAACTATACACACAAAGATTTCCTTTCTTATTGTAGCCCTTAACGTACACTATTCATGTCAATGGCGTTCCCGAAAGTCATATCTGCATGCCAGGTTCGACTCGTTTTATGGACTTTGGTGGGCTCAGCATGCTCGTCTTTGTTCCTTTCATCTGGAGGGCAGATGAGGAAGGTGTCGATGTTGTGTCTCCGGAGAAATTCGTTCCTGTCACGGCCATGGCCGTCCTCCGTCTTGTACGTGCCTTCTAGAAAATCCAGAGTTGCCTTTGAGATATGGATTCGTCTGGTTGACGGAGCAGAGAAGCAAAAGAACACGGTTGTTGATGTAGAAAGACATGCTGTCCGATAACAAGCAAGGCAACACGGCAACAAAGCACTGCTCTGTTGGAGTTGTTGGTGCCAGCTGAGCCCACTCACCCCGGGATCCCCCCTGCCTCCAGCATGTTGGCAATGCCCACATCCCAGGACCAGACGTCAAACTGCCATTTCTGCAGGCCCAGCACTCCACACAGGACAGAGCCCGAGTGGATCCCGATCCTCATGTCCATGTCAAAGTTTAGCTGCTTTCGTACAGACCTGGTGCCGGTGAGAAGAGGGGGACCGTTCTCTATCATACACATAAATCTAAACCTGCGCTGACACAAATACACAAAGATGCGAGGCCGATAAGTCAGTTAAGCCTTGTCAGACTAACCGTATGGTGGTGATCATAGCCAGACCCATCTCAACGCAATGACGGGCGTGAGCACGCTGTGGCTGAGGGACCCCTGAGACACAATAGTAACAGTCTCCTAGTATCTTTATTCGCAGGCATTGGTGCTCCTTTAATATTGATGAGACAAGATAACAGAGAAACAGAAGTTAATGGTCGTCAGAATTGGAGAAATATGCTTTTCTACCCCCAAAAAATTGCTCAGGTCTTTACCTCTGCCAAGCGGTCAAAGCGCCCAAAGAGCTCATTGAGGGTTCGAACCAAATCCTGAGCAGACAGGTTCATGGATAGCACAGTGAAGCCCTTGATGTCTGCGAAAAGGATGCTACGGAGAGAAGAGACCGAAAAACATCATTTACATCAGATTTCCCATTCAACATACATGCACACATCAACATCTGTATTAGCAATCTTCTAATGTGAGACGTGCAAATATTAAAATACCAACAATATGTGTGTGTGTGTTTGTGTACCTGACGTCTTTGTACTGGTGAATGTAAATCTTGTGAAACTCTTGAGGATTGAGTTCATCTTCCAAAGAGCTCATGTCAGCAATCATCTCCAAGGCAACAAATCGAGGCAAGATCGACAGCACCAGACGCTCCTGTTTGGAGAAAATCAAAGCTTTAGAGAAAACGGCTATTCATAATGAAAGTCGATGTAACGTGTGTTTAAGATTCTTTTTTAAAATAGTAAGAGTTGCACAAATGTTTGGATAAAAAGGGGGAAGACAGTCTTTTGTGATTCTCCCACATCTGTTGAGATTTAAAATGATGATACAGCTCCAGCAGCTGCCTTCACACTACCTGTCTCTGGTTCTCTTGCTCTAGTTTGAGGCGACCTTCAATGCAGCGCCGCGTTTCTAGGAACACCTGTCGCTGCGAGTGATCTGTCAGGTAGTGAATGAACAAGCCAGCTGTGTTCATACCGAGGTACAGCAGGCCTTTGGCAAACACCTGGAGGGATAAAGTATTCATTCACTTTATTCTACCAGAAATACCTAATGGCAGTTGACGAAAGAAGCATATTCTTCATCACGACTAGACCTCAGTGTAGGCTAATACAGAAGTATAAAGATGTATAAAGGAAAGACATGATGATACAGCCTCATTACACTTTGTAATACCATGTGTGTGTTAGGTTCTTACCTTTCTTAAAAGTACTGCATCATTGTAATAGCGCGCAATCTCCACTAGGAGGTGCAACGCTGAGGTGAGCGAGCCGGCGCACATGGCCCACAGCAGAGGTAATGGCAGCAGCGTGTACGTGGCGAACAGTGTGAACAAAACGTACCACGATTGGTCTTTTTCAAGTCCGTACACCAGTCCTCCCAGCACCTGCGTCGTCTGCGACAGCCAGCTAGCAAAGCCGGCGTAATGAAGCCACCGCGGGGACATGGACTCCTTACAGGTTAACACGACAATGCACAGAGCTACAGCTAACAACATGAAAATGCCAGTCAGGCAGCCACGCAGAGTGTCTGTGACGTCCTCAGGAGCCAAAGCCAGGTATAAAACCAAAATGTGTAGCTTGGCAACTGCATCGATTACATTAGTGATGGCTAAAGAGTTGCGTCTTTGGTGAGAAGAGTGTTGCTGGTAGAGTTTTTCCAGGTCACGGGACTTGAAGGTGTGCCTCAGGCTGGGTATCTGGACGCCACGAATAATCTGGCCCCAGTGCACAAAGAAGTCGGCATCGCTGGCGTAGTCGTTAACAGAACCACTGTTTTGTGTGCTAGTGGAACCACGCGGATAGACAGGATGGACTCTGAATGTAGAGGAGCGCCGTTTCGTGACCCCGCGAGAGGCCTTGCTGCGGATCTGTCTGTTGATCTCTTCCATGTAGGCATCCGTCACACAGATTTTGCGCGCTGGCTCCACACCCATCTGTGAAAACATGACAGAAAACCAAATGTATTCATAGAAAGTTGTCTTGCTACCTACAGCATGTGGTGTATAGTTCAGATATTGATCTCTGAGCAGCAGATTTGAGTGCAACAAATCCACTGATGACTGCCGGATAATCAATCACCTGCGCGTTCAGCTCCTGCTGGATGATGATATGTTTGACAGCATTCTGCCACAGCATCTTCTTACGCCGCAGCCCGGGCGAAAGGGCTGCGGTTAGGCAAGCTGGCTCGCGCAGCTCCATAGGGGCTGCGACGTGTGTCGTCTCAGCAAAGGTCACCATGGTGATGACCTGAGCCGACGTCAGCTGTTGGTCTCAGATCAGGAGATAGAAGCAACCTGAAAAAGGATCAATTATATTGTGGGAGATGAGTGAAATAAGAAGATGATGGTGGTCAATGAGGGATCAACATAAAGAACGTTCATACAGCAGATACGTCAATAATTTTCAAAATAACAGTGTATCACATGAGGTCAGGGTGTTGCTTGTAGTGATGAACCTAAATGAACTCTGCAGCTCCCTGCAGCTTTAGTTGAGGCTCTTTGTTTGGCTGTCCAACCTGTTTTGATTGACTCTCACGGCTCTCATACTGTTTCATTGTCTTCCACATTAGGCTGCTGGGTTAAAAAAAATCAATCTTATCATAACACCTTGGTCCATTTCCTTAATTGAACCAATGAGAAGATGATGACTGAACTTCTCTCTTTCGAGTTCCCGTATTATTTACAAAACAGAAACATAAAGGCAAACGTGTTTTTTGCTCTGGTTGTTGTCCTATCGGTGTTGAGTGGATCTTGCCGAAGCGGAATCACCTTCGGATGTGCTGCAGGAAAGGAAACCCAACACCATAATGGAATGGGGACAGATTGTGCTTTAGATTTGCTGTGAGCTTCTACAGGTTTGCCTGGTCCGGTGAGCCAACTGTTTATAATATTGTTTGGATCTTCTTCTCTATGGTCATCATGATGGAAAATGGTTGCTTCTCTCCGTTTCCACACAGGGAAGTTGATGGATTCTTTACTGACTTTAAACATAAGGTTATGCCAGATTGGAGTGAGAGCAGGAGGTACATTGAGGTTAAGTATGTGCTTTTTATTTATGGTGTTAAACTGGAAGCAGCTGTGGGCTTTAACTTATATCTGTGTTATACAATATGTTGAATGTTGCAGATGGTCGGTTCAATATCCGACCCTCGAGGGAGGGTTTCTTTAAGAACAGTTAGGCACACAAACATACCATAAATCAAGATGATACTGGATTTTCTAAGCATGAGTAAACCTCAGGGAAAGGTGGAGGGTGAGTTCACTCTCATAAATTTACCATTACAATTTCACCATAATTCCTATGAAATAATCTGGTTTCTGTAGATGTTCGTTACACCCTCTTATTTACCACAGTGTCATCACTCCATCCTTAGTACTGTTTCTGTCTTTTGTATTGTCTACTCAGGAGAATAAATCATCGTGACTTATAGCCATCGTGGCTCCTGATATCATCAGCAACCTGAGTCATACCAGACATGTAACTGAGGCTTCAACCTCCAGAAGAGGAGCAAAGCTTCAACGTTTCAGAGATTCTGATTCATGCACACAGAACAGAGAGAGCAGAGAACCGAGCGTGCTGCAAACATTCAGCACGATGCAAAGAGCCACCTGGTGTGTCCCATGTGTTGACACAGTGTGTGCCAGAAGAAAGACAGCTTTCCATCAAATTATCTGGTGGCCAGATTTAGACCTGAGCTGGTTAATGCCCGGAGTTAAACTCCTCCAGGTGGTTGTGGCTCTAGATGCTGCTGTCCCTTCCACTGTCACCAGTTTCATTCGCACCAAGACCACGAATCTCCCCTTTACATTCTGGATATAATACAACACTATATAAGACAAAGAACATTTTAATCAAGGCTGTCATTCATTCACACGTCAAACATTATGCTTTCACTGCTTGAGGAAGAGTCGCTTGTAAGTCTGCTTTGTCATGCACCCTCCCAATTATAAAATTCAAGGGTCTATAATATGGAAATAAAACACAATTGTATGACTTCATTTGTGTTTAAAAATGTAAACACAAATCTGTACATTTATAAAACTGACCGGTCATGTTTTGTATGTCGTGCATCCACTCCTCGTGTTCATCTTTGGCCAGCCCGGTATAATCCACATTTGCTGATTCCATTGCACCGGAATCAAACACGGATCGGAAAATTATGATCCAGAAAAAGGGGGAAGCTGAAGTAGTCCTGCTGTGAAAGGGGAAGACCTTGCTGTATCCAAAACTGATGAAGAGAGAGAGAGATAAATCTGCAGCCAAGACGTGAAGAGTCGTTCTGGCAGGATTGCAGGTCACCACCTCAACTATTTCCAAGTCAATAACTGCTACGAAGCAGCGCTGCAGGAGTGAGGAGTGTAAAGAGGATTAGTTAGTCAGCAGCCACTCTCGCTGGCCTGCAGAGCTGCGGTCACTGGCATCAAGACAATGCCAAGATAAATGCAAAGCTCTCACTCTTTGGTCAAGGCAAACAAATCTTTTAAAAGCTGGGCCGACACTTACATTGATTTCATTGTGATCAGTGTTTTTTCATGTTGTCTGTCTTACTGCAAATGATGGCATCATTAAATAGAGGTACTGCCTCTTTATCGCCTCAATACTCATGGTTATGTGAGCGTATTCCAGTGCAACAAGAGATATATAACAGATACAGAACAGAGATATATAACAAGAGATACGGGGCTGACGTGTTCCTTTCAAGCTGTGTGCAGTTAAAAAAATATAAAAGGCCAAAAAAAATATTTCTGATTGTGAAAGCAAAGGAGCTCAATCATCACCTAACAGCATCCTGAGGAAATTCAACAACTGATGGAGCTGACGCCAACGGACCTGCAATGTATTTTTCTGCAGTTAAATGTGTCTCATGCAACATGCTATTGTACAGAGTGAGTTTTGTGACAATAACACATTTTTTATTTTTTTTACAACATTTTAGAATAGCTTGATTAGCACGGCTCTATAGATTTCTTTTTTTCTTCTCATTTTTACATTTTCTTGTTTTATTAAACAATGACAGGTCAATCCGCCTGTGAGCACCTGTTGAACTGTAGTTTGTTATGATTACGATTACATAAGCCAATGACTATTTCAGGCAGTAGTGTGTGGTTGCCTGTCATAGCAGAGAACGTTTTATTTATTCTAGTTTTCACATCATTATTTATATTCTGATATATATTTTGATTATGATATATTATATTATATAAATTGTGGGGGTCATTTTCAGCATATTTGGCAATCTGTCTGTATATTATAATTAAGGCCCTGGCTGGGATACTCTGACGTAGTCTTGTTTTTGTACTTGGTACTGTATTTGTACCTGTTGATAGGATATTTTATTGACAATTACTTCTTACCGGGCTGATCGCATCAGGAGACCTGTGGTCTCTGTGGTTGTAAGCCGGTTAAAGTTCTTGAGTCTTGCTCTGCTAATTGTGTCCAGGCAACGCACAAAGCCCCTAAGACTGATCTAATAGGTTCCCATCTGTCCCCCCGTGACCGTGTACAGTAGCTCAGACCTGCACTGCTGATTATTGTACATCTAAAAATAGTTCTAAGGCAATTAGCTCTACTATGACTGCTACCACATCAGCATTGCGCTAACACTTGGCAAGCGTGCACCAAAACAATATGTTTAATGAGATGTCACTGTTGCTAGCGACAATAGTAGACGACGTTGGAATAGCCTTGGTGTTAATTATAAACACTCAAAGTTAATGCCCATGAGCGCTGTAACTCACTCACAAACAGACCACAGAGTGGAGACCAGCCGATGTACAACGTGCATGATGTGTACTGTTTTTTGTTAAATTTTACCTAAATTTCTACACACTTTTAAGCAAGTCATCTGTGAGCATGGCAGTTTTTTTTTCGGGTTAGTTGCAAGGCAACAACGTGGAACTGTATATCCACATACTTTTATTTTCCTCTTCTTTCACTGGTTTTCACTTTGATGCTGTGGAAAATAGGAAGGTTAAGAAAAATATGACAAAGCATCAGCATCCGAGTGACTCTTGGGTTCAGTCTACTGTAGGTAACAATATTGTTTCCACATTCATTCATAGTGTTACAATAATATAAGAGCATGTTGATGAAATCAAAAGTATGTGTAATACATTAATCACTGAGTAATCCATTGCAAATAACATTTAAAGGCATGCACTCTGCAATATGTACTGAAAATATGTTTTAAAAGTAACCATCCCAACTTTGTTACTCCACAAAAGAATCTGGAAATTTACAGAATGACAGGCTTTGTCCACTTGAGGGAGGAGTTAGGATGAAAGACAAAACCCTCAAGCTAATTAGCATTAGGGCTCACTGCTGTGGCTGTACACTAATCAGCTGATTCTCCTCCATACTCAGGTCAAAACGGCATCACATGTGACCCTGCGGTCAAGCTTGCCAAGCACGTAACTTGGCGAGCAAGTAGGCCATAGGGTCATAACGCCCACTTACGCCGGACACAGAGCTCTTCTTGTGTCTGCTGGTGTGCATCTCAAATGTGTGTAAGCATGTGTGTGTGGTCTAAGACAAGAATGGGTCAAGGAATGCGTCCCCATTTCCAACAGGCACCTACGCAGAGCTCCTGAAAATGACAATGGTCATGTGTCACTTCAGGGTCCAAGTGAAACAGTAGTGCAAAGCAGAGCAAAGCATCTGCTACACTTTGAACAAAATACAAAATCTTGAATAAATCACATGAATGACCTCATATTAATTGCATTATAAGATTATGAGTACGAGTGGACCTAAAAGACACCTACCAGGCAGCCTCATCCCCTATGATGGACGTCCCATATTGCATTGTAATAATAAGAGCCCAAAAGATCCTACAGATATTCCCAGAAACAAACACTCACTGCCACCCCAGGTGGCCTGTTTTGATCTATTATAATCTTCATTATTTATGCAAAATGCTGCAAGCTCACTGTGAGCAGTTAGTGCAGTGAATTTTAATCTGTTTGAATTTAGCGTGTGAGAGAGGGGTCAAACACCATCAGCCGTCTGAACATATACAGCCAAGCCAAAAGCATGAGGCATAGGGTGCCAGAAGTTCTGACACATGACAGAATGAAGGATCTGATGGCTTAGTAGGTTTAAGAGACCCTGGGAGGTAAAGGCCTTGGCATACTTTGTGGTCCACAGAGGCTTTTGAGAAACTGTACTTGACATAGAACAATTGCACTTAATGCGTCACAGGTACACAACCATGATCGTTGTCCTCTAAAATGCTCAGGGTTGAGCAAATTAAATTGCACTGAACCCGTTTTTAGAGAAGATAATACAGTCAGACATTTGTTGATTTTAGAAAATTTCCAGGGGTATTCTCCTGACTCACTGCTGTCACCAACTGGTAGAAAAAGGATTTGATGCAAAAGCAAGATGTCACATCTAAGCAGTCTATAAGACACAGATATTTCCCTCCACCAAGAAGGTTATATCTTCATTGATGGTTGTGTTTGGGAAAAATTATTTAAAAACTTGCATGACTATTTGCATGAAACTGGGTAAAAGGGTCAAGCATGTGCCAAAGAAGACGTTTTGGAGCAGATAAAAGGATAAAAGTAGCAGAAACAGAAATGGTATTTTCACTGTTTTCAACATTGTGGTTGCAGGACATTTCCATCAAATTTTTTAACAAATCAAAGACTTGTCAGTTTGAATGAAAAACAACTACATACAAAAGAATTGAAAACAATACAACAGACTTGCAAAAAATACTCTTTATGAGAATGATCATGTTTTCAATACAATTCAATATAAATTGAACATCAGTTTTTATTGTAGGGGCGTTGTATTATACTGCATTAATTTGATCTCTGTTTGAACTGAATTTTGAAATGTGTGACTTGAAAGTACTCATAATGCT
Organism: Macroramphosus scolopax; assembly: GCA_901007825.1. Taxonomy (NCBI): domain Eukaryota; kingdom Metazoa; phylum Chordata; class Actinopteri; order Syngnathiformes; family Centriscidae; genus Macroramphosus; species Macroramphosus scolopax. The sequence goes on along the minus strand of CAAKHC010009583.1, from coordinate 53,322 downwards.
GTACCACTAAAGCATTGATTAGCCAAACACCTCCCCCACCCAAGGTATTTGTATCATGTGTTGTTTATCTCCAGTACAGCCAAATCATCTGACATATCCGGTAACAGTGTGTCAGGACTGCATGTTTTGACACATTACAGACACTCCTGTGCAGTGGTGGGCTGTCACCGTTAGCTAGTGACAGCTGGTAGCTAGTGGAGTAGTAACGCCGATTTAACTTAATGGAAGGTGTCCTGCTATAGCCAAACTCAAGTCGAAGTTAGGTGGTTGCCAATAAATGCCTATATGCAACACTTTTCAGGGATTTCAATGTTATTCTCTTCATGGTGAGTTCATAGGGTTCATACTGATTGAGACTGTTAGCACAGCCAGAATTCTCGATGAGCAAGTGAAGCTTGTAGCTAATGTTAGCATAGTATAACTCTTGGTGTTTATACGCCAAAAACTTGAGGTACACGATTTGTCTGATGGCAACGTAAGGATAAGCAAACATTCTATCGAAAACACTGCAAAGTTAACGTATGAGAGGATAACGTTTGTAACAGAGGGCAGCGTTGTTAGCCTTGTCGCTAAACACATTTAACGTTACTGGAAACTGCTTTGTTTTTGGTATTTCTGTCCGGATGTAAAAAGATATCAACGTCACTAGCTGCGCGTCACTTATCAGAGAAAGCTACACTGTTTTGATATTCACAGTGGTGAAAATCCAAACAATATTAATGAGCTAATTTGAGAATACTATCTTCCACAGGCCAAAAATAATCCAGCGGTTTTCCTGATTTTCGAAGCGCCGGTGGAGACCGCGATCCGGGTGGAAGTGCCACCCCTCTCCGTGCCTCTGTGAACCTGGAAGAGCAACGCCGCCCTGTGACTAGCATCCATAATGACAGGTGGCCGATTCCAAAAACAACATAAACACCTGCTCTCATCACTGTCTGTAGCAATTCATGAGCTGTCTAGTCATGAACCCACAACTCACTGCTGACTGAGAAAACGTTTTGTCTGTCGGTTTGCCAGAAGTGTGTATGTACCTGTGTGTTATTGCCCTGAAGTGTGTGATGCTCTGAAACACACCGGACTTGTTGTCCTTGTTGGCATCTGCTGATGGCCACATCCCTTTTACATCAGCCCACTGACTGAATGCTTGTGCCATGGTCCTCCTCTCTCTCTGTATCTTTCCACCCTCCTCTCTCTAAGTCTCTCTGTCTCTTTGACCCAGAGAGCGACTTTGGGGGGATAGAAAGGTCCATTGTGTTACTGAGATGTTTCATAATGAGAGATGCACACAGAGAGCAGAGCTGCTTTTGAAGGACTAATCGCTAATCTCTTTGTTAATACGGTCAACCTGCCTATGCAACATATATTACCAAGGTGTCTTAAGACAGAGGCACTGGACTTGTTCTTCTGCAGGGGCCTTCACTGAAACTTTCATTTGCTTTGGTCTGAAACTTGATTTTTTTTTGTCCTGGCTTGACTGAGAACAAGTTGATGTGTGCTTGTGGAAAACTAGTCTTGCATTTATTAATGCGTGCGAGTTAAATTTTTGCATTGAGCTTCTCTTCAAGGAATTTGTGAAATCGAAAAAGTGTTGGAAAAGGCTTCAATAGCGTATTTTCTCTGTCATGACTGCATGGCTTTGTGAGGTGAGACAATCATTTTAGATTTTTAGCCTTTCACTTGTGGTTATACCAATCTGTGCTTGGCTGTACATGTGGGTTTGCTTGGCATTTGCTTCAGGTTGATTGAGTGAGTAGTGTGTTTTGGGGCTGTTGTGTGTTTGTTTGCCTGCCATGCCCTTATCTGCGCCAGATGTCCCGGCCTCTCAGAGGCTGGCACTGGACTGTCGCACCCTTCTGGACCATCGTGTTGGCAAGGGTAAGTGAAAACACCACCTCCTCTGTTCTCTCTGCTGCTCCTTCTCGGTTTCTTACTTGGTTGAGCGGAACAGTAGCTAACTGAGTCAATGCTTTCCTCCTAATTGTTTCACCATTTCTTACAAAAATATGTCATAAGGTCTATCCTGTGTTATTGGTTTAGATTGTTTGATATCTGTTTGAGATTACTTGAGCACTTTAGTTGGCCAAAATTGAAGGAAACAATAGCAGCGATTGGTACCTAGAACAACGAGTTGCTGTTAAACAGTGTTGACAGATTCAAGTACTACAAAATTTCATTTATTTCAAGTCAGAGCCTCAATGTATTGCTCTCTTTCTTAGAGTTGACTTACTCCTAAAACCCTGTCATTAATTAGCAAAAACTGTTCTCTTGTTCATCCATCACGTTGAACACGGAAGATACTGTTGAAACATTAACCTGAATCAGGAATTGCATTTTCTTGTTAATCATTCTTATGCAGGGTTTTAAAAATCCAGTATAATCTCTTATTATGAATGACTGTTATTTATTTTTTAAACATTGTGAAAGGTAGTCTATATCATAACGTTTAATTTAACTTCCTGACAAAAACATACAGAACAAACAGTTTACACATTCATGAGGGAATGGACAGGAAAGAGGAACAGACGTATCGTCAGTTCAGCCCTTGTCATGTGAACTCTACATAAAGCAGATGCTACAGAGGTGATTCAGTTTGTAGAATGTGCTCTTGTGTACCAGGGCCACAGCGGCGGTAGATCCCCCTCCCTGTTCTTATCAGTCAAAATGACGTTTGGCCTTCGGATTTGTCCCCCACTGTTAAAAAATTCAGTCAGTGATAGAAATTATTAATGTCACCTCTGCCCAGCAGAGCGACAGAGGTGGGTGAGCCAGGGATCAGGTCTATGAGGCGGCAACTCTTCCCCAGCATGTCACTGGGTAATGTACGGTGTCTGGACAATACGCTTTGTGAGCTATGGGAGCAAAATCAATCCCGTTGGACATAAGAAACTGCATTGTGATCGTCCACACCAGAGACCCAGCTGTCTGCTGAGGGACTGGACCACTCCACCGAGCCCCTAGTTTTCTCTGTTCATTGCACTGATAGAGACGAGAGGCTCTCCATGAAAACGAGGAGCGTATCGGTATGACTTATAGCTAAGCGGGCAGTACACCATAGTAAGCAATTTGACGGAGAAAGTAACCCTGCCATGTTCTTTTTAGAATTTGCGATAAATCTTTCTCAACGTGTAACTGACAGTAGAGTATAAGTTACTGTTGCTATTGATAATGTTGTCAATCAATCATATTTTGTCTTTTGATCAGTAAGCCCAGTTGTTAGAGTAATTGCCTTGGTAATTTATTTGAGAGTTTTGCTTGTATCGCACATAGACTCGAAGAGGAACTACCATCAGACAATTGTGAAATGGATAAGACCTTTTGATGGTGGCCAAGAAAAAGGAAGGATGTTTGGTAGAATGTTAAATAAGCATAGAAGAAAAAACTGAAAGTAAGCAAAGCAGGAAGCATGGGGAGAAAATGCTGGGGAGGAGGGAACTAGTGATGCTAGCAGGGGGTGGAGAGAAGGAGAAAAGGATATTGTGTGGGTGGCAAGTATTCCCATTCTTTTCCTCTCTCTCCTCTCTATTTTGCCCCCCCCTTCTTTCTCTGCTTCTGAGAGAATAATTTGAACTGTGTATTGTTTTGAGTAAGTGTGGCTTCATGTGAAATCAGCACTACCTCTGTGAGAAGGAGCCGTGTGGCAGAAGACAAATGGGAGAATCCAAGGTCATCACGGCACGCTTCTCTCTGACGTTGCCTTTCAGCCTCCGTGTGCGTGAATCTGACTGTGTGTGTCTGCTCGGCGGGGGGAAAGCGTGCGTGTAATTCATTGCATCGAGCCAGGCTCTGCACCAATCACGGTGCGCATTCATATGCCTTTTTAGCTCCAAGCACACGTGCAGGCATTAATCCCGGAGTGAGCGGCGTGTGCGTGTGTGTGAATTTTCAGTGCCTCTTGGCACAGCAGCGTGTCTGTATGAGTGACTGAAGCTGCATTAAGGAAACATAAGCATCCTAAGTGAGAGACACCAACATCACGATCGATGTACGGTAAGAAATAACTGCCGTTGTGTTTTTGTCTGTGTGTTCTTGCCTGTGTAAGCATGCGAGTCATTTAAAGCATCCAGTGCTCAGCCAGTTTTCCTACATTCTACACACTACACATTTCCTCTTGTGATCGACTGCAGCTTCAACTGGAGTGTCATGTTTCCAAAAAAGCACATCATGAGAACTTAGAATCTGCCATGAAGGAGCCATCACTTTGAAGATGTTGATTTTTGGTAATTGATACATGTTTCATCTATTAATCCAGTATTTGTTATAATGTATTTGATGTGGCATATTCAAGAGCTAACTGTTGTGGTAGACTGAGATGTAGGTGTATTATATAGATGTTATTCTTACATGGTTTCCATGATTCTTTAACATTGCATGTAGGATATAGCTCTCTGTCCAACCATCCTTTTCATTTGAATTTGGATAACTGCTGTTAAGTTGGCTGCACTCCCGAGATTTATGCAATCCAAAAATTTTCGGATTGCGAGCAGATGCCCTTGATCAAATTTTGTTTCATTGTAGCTCTGGTGTTACTGTGACATGTTAATAAATGGTCCACTGAATCCTGCTAATTAAAAATGGAGTTAGCTTTGCTTCCAGTTTGCAGACTATTGATGGAAAACAGGTTCTGGTTAGTAGGCTTATGAATTATCAACAAGGACACTGCACACTTGAAGATCAAGTTTGGCTTTACTGTGCAGTGCGCAAGGGAGCTACTGTATGGAAACGCTGCCATGGGCTGCAGTCCCTTATAGGCCAGTTTCGGTGCCTGCTTGACAGTGATTCATAGTGTGTCGAATTGGCCTTGTGTCACAGGGATTTGTTGGCAGCTGGGTCTGTGCATCAGTGTGTTGGTCGCATTACACCAGCCATGTTCTCAGCCACCACCACTGGATCGAATATGTGCCCTGAATCTGACTTCCTGTACATGGATTAATTGATGGCTGAAAGAAATGATAATGTATATGCTTCTGCAAAGTGCAATGTTTATGTGTGACAGTAGCCTACAGATATGTTCTCCATTCGCAAAGCTTCTGACAGAAGAAAGCAAAGGGAACACATTCACACTATTATTTATTAAATACATTTGAGTCATTCTATTTATGCCTTACTGACAAGCTTTCCCATCCAAAGGTTTCGATTTGGCGTCACGCTTTACTTCATGCTATCATCCTCCCCTCTCCTCTGTTGCTATATCGCTTTCCATAACTCTTCCAGGGACAGCTTATGTGCGTATTTGTAGACTGTTGAATCGGCTTTGTCATTATTTATTATATGCTTAATCTTCTTTCCTTGCTTGTACTCTCAGCTTGAGTCTTTGTGCTTATATTTAACTGTGAATCTCCTGTTTAAAGATGTATTTTACTTCTTTGTTTGCTGATGTAAAAATAGCAGGACTTGGTCTGTCCCCCCTCCTCCCTCTTATGTAATGAAACCCCTGAAGGGCAACTTGCTGTGTAAGCATCGTAAGAAGTGTTCTGAATTTTGCACAGGTGTGTACGGCACATCGGTGCATGCAGGGTACAGAATGTGGCTGTTGGCTTCTGTTTGTTTATGTGCATTAGCGTGAGGTGTGCAAACCCAGGGCTTTGCATGACCCCAGGTGATGGTGACAGAGGTCTAAATGTGTACTGATGGGTCCAGTTTTGCAAACAAGCACACAAACACGTGTTTGATATAGTCAATGCTTCCTGTCAGGACATGTCAGCCTTGTGACTTCGGGTACAACCGAGCAGCTGTGGCGTAGCAGGTGTAGATGTGAAACTGCAAGATGTTCCAGTCTACTTGTCACACCTCTACCTTGTGTCAAATTCTGTTCTTCTGCATGAGTTCCAAATGTTTCAGACGTGCGTTTTGGTATGCTATTGTCCAGTCTGGCCGACAGTAACACTTGGCCGATTCCTTTTTTTTTTGCCCCAATTTTTCTCACTTCAACATTAATTTTTTCTTCACTTGCTCTATCTCTCTCTCTGTCTCTCTCATCCTAATGGGGAAACGTTAAGCTGACATCCTGGGGGAAATGGAGAGTGTAATCTGTTAATGTACCAGCCCATTGTTATAGAGATATAAATAGCATTGTGATTGGCTGGCTACTTGCTGTGCTGAGACCCCTGTTGTTGTAGACACAACTCCATAACACATGGGTCAGAGTTCCCCAACCATAAAGCACCAACCTGCGTGGTTCCCTTCTTTTTATTGTCTTGCTTTAGGTACCAACAAACAGTAATATATTGTTCCTCTCTGTAATGCTGTGTGCACGCATGTTTGTGTGTGGGTTTATGTGTGAATGTGTTTAAATGTGTGGAGGAGCTTGATGTCCAGCCCCTAAATGTGCTGTCAGCTTGCCATGCAGAGTGGGTGGGTGTCATCAGACCCCCTGTAATATGTGTTTTTCACTGCTGCCATCCAAATGCTAGCCCACCCACAATGTTTTCCCTCTCTGTGTCCTTGCTCTTTAACTAACCCACCATTACCAACATATAAATGACTGAGGCAGGCTGTTGCGGTCAACCAATATGGATTTTTCAGTGGGCAATATTTTGAGAGCAGGGAGTAGTATGGTCGGGATTGACAGCTGATATTTTGGCTAGACGATTAATCGGTCCATCACCAGCATTTCGAAAGATGCTTCAGCATCACATTTTTTGAAGTAATAAGCACATGAGATTGAACATATGTTCCTGTTATAAGTATTATAATGTGCAGTTGGTGTGGCGTGTCAGCTCGAGGTACCTCAACACATGAACGCTTATTACTGACTGCTTGCTGTGCTGTTGTGTACACAATGATGGTGTTTAATTCATCTCAATGGCAGCTTGTTACACTAAGAGGTAATAAGTAGCACTAATTTGTGACTCATCAGTGCGTCACAATCCACCTACTTCATCACACTTGAACCTACCTTTGGTTTCTGTTATATCCCTGCCTGCTTGCATTCCATTCCTTGTCCTCCACCCTTTTTCTTTATACACTTTACCGCCTGGATTTTTATTAATTCATTGGCTTTTCGTATACTTAGGCCCCAGGCCAGTACAGCAAGCATGAGAGAAGAATGTAGAGGGAGGTTTGGTGGGTGTAGGGGGGAGACGGGGGGGATGCAGGGAGCAGTGCAGAGGTTTCGTTAGTGCTAAAAGTGATGGTTGAAAGAGGAGTAGCTCTATGAATAGATGCACAGCTCTCAGAGATGAGCCGAATATTAGCAGAGCTCCAGCTGCTGAGTTCATTGGAACTTTTTGAGAGCGCACACAGAGGCCTTGAAACACAGCGGCATTTAAAT
>CAAKHC010009583.1:15434-45434 GCA_901007825.1 Macroramphosus scolopax | reverse complement strand
TTGTGTTCGGTTGAGGATGGGGACGGCAGATGGGCAACTGTTAATCTTGTTAATGTCTGGTCAGTGTCCTGCCAAAGTGGGATTTTAGTGCTACATCAGAGGAGAGGGGTTTAATTTGTTTAATAGCAAACTGAAATAATGAGCAATGAAGCATTTCCTTTGGGAGAATAGAAGGAAGGAAAAGAACATTGGGATGCAGGAGGGAAGGAAGAAAAGCCATTTCTTTGCAGGTTGTTTTTCCTTTAGACCCATGTACACTCGATTCATAATGGCTTTTTTTTAAGATCTAACACACCATGCTTTTAAATTGGCAGCACACACTGAAAGTGTAATGACCCAGTTTCATTAGTTGTTATAATCCTAATCTTGTATATCCCCGTTGGATACGCTTGTTGTATCCTTCAAATGTTTTCAATATGATACCGGAACGGTGCTTTTTTTCAATACCAATTTTTAAAAAATCCATTTTAAGAAAAAGAAAATGACATTACTTTTATTAAAATGATCTTCCAGTTTATTGGCATTTCCACTCAAATGATGTGGCATACTTTAATGCTCAGAGTAAGACAACTGCCGTCTGACCTTCTTGCTGTCGGAACACAGATCAACTCCCTGCTCCTACATTTATTGCAAGCATGTTCAAGTGTTTCATAAAAAATTCATTTTGTTGCTGGCTTTGGCAGCAATGCCTTCTTTTTTTGGTGCATATTGCATCACAGAAGCTTGATAAAATGGAGCCACTATTTTGATCTCTTAGATGTTTTGACGCCCACTTCATGATGCACACAGTAGTCAAGCCCACTTAAAATAAAATAACACACAGACACGTTGGTGTAATGTAGTGCTGTTATGTGAAAGCATTATTAGACCTTGGTACCAGCACGCTTCATGCTTATTGGCTCGCTGATGCTGATGAGATTTACTCCCTCGTAATTGAAATTTGGTACTGAATGATGAGGCGTTTTTGGAAACGTATTAGATTCTAAGCACTGTGGTCGATGTCATAGACGTATCGAAGTTCGGTACCCAGGTCGACTGTTGGATGAAGCCAGGAAGATAATGATCATGTAGATCTCTATGAAGTGTCCCGGACGTCATCTTTTTTTGTTTGTTTTTTTTTATTCCCCGAGGTTCCTCTTATGACTCACCACTGCTGAATTTTCCTGACCAATCAAAATCCAGCGGTGATTTTCTGCCTAGCTTGTCAGAAAAATCACTGTTCAGTGTGTTGCACTGTTCCCTTCAAGGCGGGTTTCTATGAGAGAATAAAAGAGAGAGAGAGAGTGTGTGCGTGTGTGTCTGTTTGTGTGTTTCCTTGTTGTGACTGTGCTTTTCTTGTGACCACATTCTTCCCATATCTCGCCTCCCTCGTATATCCTTGCACACAATGGGTTTCACTCGGGGTTTTGTGTGTGAAATCAAAGCTTGCATTGTACGATAGTGCTCTGCGGGACAGAGGAGACGCTGAGCAAGCCCCTGTTGCCCAGATTCTCCATTCAGATACAACAAATCTAATGTATTTAAGTGCGTTGCTTAGAAAGCATCATTAATCATTCTTCATTAGCTTACCTTTTATTATTGCATTACTCTGTTGTTGCGGCTGTTTTCTTAACTAAATAAATTAGACCGTTATTACGTAACATTCATTCTAAATAGTCACCTGGATAAACTATGCAGTGAAGTGACATCATTATCAGTTTCAATACTTTCTGCTTCTGACTATAATGTTACTTTTGGTAGGGATTTCAGACACATCCTGTGATTTTGTGTTCTGACATTTACACAAACTTAAATACCATAGTCGCTGTTTTGATGCTCAGAGTAGATTACAGTAGAACTGATATTTATTTTATTTTACCTCCTGTTTATTTTAACTGCATTTCTCTCAGTTTACCGTACAATTGACCATCTGTCTAACTCCCTCTGTTTTTCTCTCTCCCCCATCCCCATCACTTGTCTTTAGGGGTTTGTGGTTGTTGCGGGGCACTCAGGCCCCGGTACAAGAGACTGGTAGACAACATCTTCCCAGAAGACCCAGAGGTGAGAAGCTCAATAATCCTTTTTCTAACCCAAACAGCAGCTTGGAAGTAAATCTTTGTTTCCCTTTTATTCTGAATGAATATATCAAAAGGGTTTGGAGTTTGCTAAAACACGTGCTGTGTTCTGGCATAAAGAATACACAGGAAACTGTCTTCATATAGATTGATTTTGTTTACTCGGTTATTAATTCTAATTTAGAGAAAGCTGAGAAACAATGTGCTCTATCAGATTTACTAGTGAGATCCTGGAATCCTTTGAAAAGTAAATATAAACAGTTTTATGTTAATATCTTAGATTTTTGGAAGAGTGAGGTGGTTATATAAACATTTATTTATGCTAATGTCTTGGATTTCCTACGAGTGAGGTCATGATAATCACCATTTTATGCAAATTGTCTTAGATTTGGGAAGAGGGAGGTCATGGTGAGAATAATACCTTTGCACCGCCTCCATATGAGAATGGCTGCTTCCGAGCTGCAGTTATCAAACCACAGAACTCGTCCTCGCTACCATGTTTCTGTGATTAGCAGAAATCTGGCACAAATGAGTCATAAAGAGAATTGGATGGAGCTGATTTGTTGCAGAGGAACCACTTCATTAGTGCTATCGTGTTAACCCACTTTACCTGTAAGATCTTTGGCCAAAACTGGAGTACATGGGACTAGCTTTGTGTCCCTGTTTGGTTTGTGAGCCCACAATGTGAGCTTGCAGTTATACACACATTAGCTGCATTTCACGGTCATAGTCTCGCTGTGTGTGTGTGTGTCCCTGTGCACACAATGCAGCCTCAGCACATCACAATGCAAGTTTAACTAATGGGATGGCTTTATCAGCTGGAAGGAGACCAAATTCTTTTAGACATCCTTTGATTTGCACTCTGCCTGTTTTGCAAGTGGGTGTATTCTGCGCAGTCTTTAGAACTTCTAAATTAATTAACAACAGCTTCTTTTCAACTTAAGGTGCTTTTCTTTGATACCGCCAGTGGCAGTACTCAAACAGTGTTAGTGGCTGTGAGATCGATACTGAATTCCAGTCACAGGATGTTCTTGAGAGGCGGACAAAAGAGAGCTGTGAGCCCCTGCTCATATCTCTTAAAAAAATAATCCTCTGACGAGAGGCACAGACCTTTTTGCAACAACATTTTTACTTGCCTAAGCAGGAAAAGCACATGCGCAACTAATGACAGATGTGCCAGGAAGCCACGCCAATTAGCCAGCATAAACAATAGCTGTGCCCTGGATCTGGAAAATCTGAACTAGAATGGAGTTGTCATGTGCTTTGTAAACAGCTTGTTCATGACACAGAGCGGTTACAATAAAAGTCCAGCTAGGGATGATTGAACTGAGCAGGGCTGCTAATTCCCCCCCTTAATCAACAGTGATGGTTATTGTTTACATGACTGTCAAAGCCTTTAAATATGATGAAATTATGTACTGGAGGAAAACTTACTTTTTTCCCCAACAAAAGCAAAGTTTTTCTTCTTGGCAATTCTCCCACTGCTCCTTGTCTTCATCACATTATAACACCATTATCTTATTAAGACATACTGTTTATAGAATCTTGCAGTATGTAGAGTATTTATGTGTACTGGAATAATATCCTTCACTAATTTAATTTTAAGCAGTGCCTCTTATTATGTTTTCCACCGAGTGTTTTTAGCTCTCTCCTCCTCCTGACCAGACGAAGGAGCAGTGAAGTAGGTCAAGGGGGAAAGGAGGAGGTGATCTAGTTATACTTTTACAAATGGGGCATTGAAAGAAGTAAATTGCAGGGAACACACTATCGCATTAATTTACCCTGCTTTCGGTCAAAATGCCAACAAGGTTTCTTGCCAATAACAGCAGCCAGTTAGTCACAAGCAGTTCTCAGTTTCTGAACAGAGTCACGTCCATCTCCCCTGATGCAAGAGGGACCGATTTCATTTTCTGATTAAATACCCCTCCGATGAACTATCCACCATGTATGTGAATGAGACCCTAAAAAGTTTCTTATCCTCTCTGTCTTCTCTCTCCCCTCCTTCACCCCACCTAGGATGGGCTGGTGAAGGCCAACATGGAGAAGCTGACATTCTACGCACTGTCGGCTCCGGAGAAGCTGGACCGTATCGGAGCGTATCTGTCTGAGAGGCTGTCAAGGGATGTGGCCCGACACAGATATGGGTGAGCATCGCCGGTCAACTGCCACACAGAATAGTCTCCTAGAAATCACTTCAGCTGCCGATTGTTGGCTCCTGACGAATACTATTTACTGTTTTTGCATTTTTTGAAGCTCTGACTCACATTAACTTCACTGATTTGGGTTCAGTGTTGGATCGGCATGAGGTAATAGGGAAAGGAGCGCATAGAGTTCATCGATACCATTTCTAGGTCTGGTTGTAGTATATGAATATGAAAACAGACACAGGGTCTGTTTGTAGTCTGAGTAGTGTTGACCAATCCTGTTCGAGCAAGTTTTGGTTCCACGCAGTTAAAAACTCCCTGTGGAGAGCAGAAGAAGTGGAACTTATAGGCTGAAAGGCAATCCTGCAGCACATCTGCTATCATCTAACAATGATTTAAGTTGCTGGTTATATGCCTTCAGTAAAACATTTCAACTATAGACCGCATCATTCAACTCCAACTACAGTTTCGCGTGAGAAGCTGCTAATCGGACCGTATACTATTACAGGGAAGCGGAAGAGACAGTGTCTGAGAGGACATGTGCTGGCTTCATTGAAGCCCTAAAACCTTGACTGTTGCCCCCAGGGGTCTTCTTCACCACAGGGTTGTGACATTGTCTGGATTACACCCTTGCAATCACTTATGTTATTTGAACCATTCCTTTCTTGTATGTAATCAGTAGTTATTTTGAAATGTCTGTAATCTGAGTAGATGGGGAGCGAGGTTTGTTTCTTTTCAGCAAAAACATTAAGACTTATGCCGGGTATTAGATGATGATATGTCTGCACTTTATATAACAGAGACGATGTCTTTTATGACTCATCACTGGGAGGCACTGGGGTTATCTCGCCACTGCAAACACCTCGCACAGATTGTGTTTACATTTCCTCTAAAGGAATAATCTTCAGTATGAGAGACTCAGCAGGGAGATTAGTACTTCGTGAATTCTGTTACTAGTCATTTATGATATATGAATTTATTTTAATGTTAATAGACCATATCCATTCACAGATGATAAATGTCTGTAGGGTTAATTATGTCATCCAGATGTCCCTGTGTCTCTCGCCTCTCTTATTCAGGTATGTGTGCATAGCCATGGAAGCCCTGGACCAGCTGCTGATGGCGTGCCACTGTCAGAGCATCAACCTGTTTGTGGAGAGCTTCCTCAAGATGGTGCGCAAGCTGCTGGAGTCTGACAAACCCAGTCTGCAGATCCTGGGAACCAACTCAGTGAGTCTCCATGATCATAATACTACAACATTACATATTTATGGTGCTGCAAAACCAAACCACACCACAGAAACCTCTTCAGCTGCTGAGTGACAGAATAACATTCAGTATTTTTGGTGGCATTTAAGAGCTTTTTGTGGAACTCCAGTTTGAAGGAAAAAATGACACAACTATGATTACTAACAAGAAACGGGGAGAACACTACTATTCAGCACTATTCATCCTTTATTCATCATTGTTGTCTGTTTTGACCTGATTTTAAGTCGTTCTGTCTCAGCCATTACACTACAGATTTACTGCAGAGACCAGGCACAGGTATCTTCTTTTGTTAACATCACAATAAGAAATATGTTCCGAACAATTATTGTTTGTTTTATGGGTAATAAAAAAGCTAAGCTAGCCTTTGTTATCGAGATATATTTAGATACCTAAATACTCAAACTCTTGGTCGCTAATGTGTCTAATATATCTATTCAAAGCTTCTCTGTGGCATCAAACCCATTTCAGTGACTTTCAGGGTATTATCTAATCAAAAGCTGACAGGGAGTATTTACTATCCTAAAATGATGGCACAAAGTAGGAGATATTAACCTTGAGTGGAACACTCTTTTAGTATTTGAGAAAGATCAGAGTTTGAGAGCAGTGGGCAGACGAAGCGGGAGTGATGAGGTTTCTCTGATGCGAGATGCAGCCATCCCCGCTGACGGCTGGGTCAGCAGAGGACAACCAAAGGAAATAGGATTAGCTGCAGTCCATATTGGCAAAGCTCTGCGGCCAAACACACAGATTGACAAGACATGCTAGCATCTCGCTCATAATCTTCCTGCCATCAATCTCCCTTGCACACACTCATATATAGGCCACGTACTTATGCGCTCACAATTGTGTACACAACATTAATTGTGGACTGAGTTCATAACGCTTACAAAACCCTGGGCACCTGCACGTAAAGAGCTATACATTACATGCTGCATTTATGTAATACAAGTACTACACTGCAGCCTGGCCTTCATCCTTCCGTTTTAATGTGCTCTGTATGTCTCATCCCAAGCAGACTTGTGTCAGGGGTGAAAGGAGAGGATTACAGAGTTTATCACCACAGGACTCAAGCCCCGATCAGGGTTTCTCACACTCTCTTTCTCTGACCTCAATCCCTGCTGAGCAGCGCTCTGTACCAACGAGCCAGCTCCTCAACACATCAGTACATGACTTAGTGTTCTGTCAGTGCCCTGGTTCCTTTTTTATGGATTGATAACTGATGGACATCCTAAAGGTTTAGTTTCCCCCGGGGTCGACTTTAGATGCAGCAAAACAACCTCGCCTCCTGTTCACCCACGGTTTTTGGACCCTCTACTTAGAGCGTTCAATCACGTTAAGTGTCTTTGTCAGAAAACAGCCGCTGAGTGGAGTCAAAGGAGCAGTTCAGGGTTGACTATATTTAATTTGCTCAAGGGTACTTCTTCTTATTGTGTAACCATTCCAGACGCACATTTAGCACACAGGAAGGTTATTCACTTCAGGATTCTTCAGACGTTTTAACCTTTACATCTGTGGTGAAAGCATTAATCCCACTTGTATTTGTAAGTAGAATCTACTGTAATTATCATTCGTTATATAACATGTTTCCGCCTTTTAATTAGCTCAATTCATAATTCATTAACTGGAGAGTTGTGTGAAGCCAAATGTCAGGATGTTTAAATGGTGACATTCTCTGGCCCAGCAGGAGAGCCCCCCCCCCACACACACACACACTTCGCACTGTGCTTTACACTCCTAACGAGATGCTACTGTTTGACATTAACTTAGGAGATATTCACCATGGGGATTAAGGGCTATTTTAAGTGTTTAATCAAATTGAAATAAACTCTTACTAAATATTTGCTCTTGAGAATAGACATACAGCTGTACTGCCTCTTTCAGTTGAGTTTCTGGTTGACCTGAACATTTTATCCCCCCCCCCTGTCGCCCCTTCTCAGTTTGTGAAGTTTGCCAACATAGAAGAGGACACCCCCTCATACCACCGCAGTTATGACTTCTTCGTGTCACGCTTCAGTGAGATGTGTCACTCCAGCTACGAGGACCCTGACATCCGCACCAAGTGAGTGGACAGATGCTGCTTTGAGCTGGAGGCAGAATATTAAATAACTGCTGTTTTTAGACTGCCTGAGGAAGTCTTATTTTAGCTTTGCCTCAGACCCGCCCCTGGACATTTATTTAAATTCTTATTTTTGAACAAAGTGAATCTGTTATTTAAAGATAAATCGTGTCGTCTTTGTAATCTCCTGAAAATAGATCAACCATAATTATTGAACGGATAAATATAACCATGCAGAAATGGATGATAGGCACCCAAACACTGACAGCTCGAGACAAAAAAAACAATGATAGCATAACGTGATTGTCGCTGCCTGTGTGTGCGATCGTTGCTTCCAGGATCCGGATGGCAGGTATCAAGGGTCTGCAGGGCGTGGTGAGGAAGACCGTGAACGACGAGCTTCAGGCCAATATCTGGGATCCTCAGCACATGGACAAGATTGTCCCCTCTCTGCTGTTCAACCTGCAGAGTGGCGAGCGCACAGAGAGGTGAGTGCGTCCGAAGAAAGAGGGGGCGGGGACTGGTTGGGTTGTATCTGTGGCTGTTTATTACTTTCAGATCAGAGGTGTCATTGATATGTGTGTTTATACATAGTGTGATACGTGCTCAAACACCTTAGATCCAAAAAAAAGTTTAGCATTAGGTCATGTTTCATACTGACATCCATATGATAACATCCATATGATGGAATTTCGTCTTGTGCTTTTTTGTTTTCGAGGCCAAGTGACTTGGTTTATATGACCCTGGTGATACCACATCATCCTCACATAACAGAACAGTCTGTTCCTACATGTGTTTTGTCCCTCCCATAACGCAGTCAAGCAGTCCAGAGCCTCCGGACTGTTGCCAACTGGTGCTGTTTGTCTTATATTAGGCCGTATTTCTCTTTGCACCCTCGTCAGCCATGACTTATGTCATTCATTATTATTGTCATCACTGAGTGAACCCACTGACAGCTCTGCTCCCTTCCTCATGGACGTCTGTTTGTCCACCTGCACCATCCAAGATACAAAAACAACATCCTAGGAAAATACTTGGAGAATAAATGCATCACATGCATTGAGAGTCAGACCATGCCTTTGATACAGAGCGTCAGAGATACAGAGAAAGTGTTGCCGAGTCTGGAGCCTCCCAGTCTTGGCAATATTCCACACAGTGAAATTCATTTTGACGTCAATGCCAAGATCTGAAGGTTAGAGGAGCAAAGAGGAGGGCAGCAGGAAGAACATCGGGGGGTGGGTGGATAATAGAAACTGGAGGGATGGAAATGGGGAGGTTATTGTCGGAGAAATACAGGAAAAGACAGACACAATCCACCAGAGAGACTCAGCTTCCTTCTCCTCGGTGAGGCTCGCCCTGCCGTGCAGCCCCCTTTCTTTCTCACATTCAGTTTAGCAAGTCATTGCCAGCTACACAATCCACAGCAGTGAGTCCAGAGTCTAATTAAGCTCACAGATGGTGCAGTTTTTTTCTTTTCTTTAATCCCCAAGCGCATGTACGAGTTCATTTAGAGATCAACTTCAGACGGTTTTACCGAGTCCATTCACTGCTAAGACAATTATTATAGAAAGTTTATTTCTAGACTCTAGCACAGAGTCTACACAAGTACCAGGATGATTGATTGCTTTATCTACCACAAGCGATCTTCCTCCACGCTTTGCTTCAGAGGAAAAATCGAAACTGACGTGGTCCTCAATACACTCCAAAGACTACATATGAATCACCTCCTTGTCATCACGATGGTCACAATAGCTGACAGCTTAGATCTTTTATCTCACAGCAGAAATCTTTACCGCCCTGGTAAATGTTGGATGAGAGCAGATTGCGGTAGCCAAGTAAAACTTTCAGATGCTGATTTCTCAAGAAAAAGAGAGTTCGTCTGCACGTTGAAATGAGCTAGCTGCTAAAAAACGCTCTTGTGGACACCAGGGTTTGAAATGAATCACCCGACACGGTCCATTTCTTTTTGGCGTATAGATCGCCGAAGAACTCTCCACCGCACTGGCGGTTAATGTTTGTACCAAAATAGTCGTACAATAACAAAAAAACCTGGTGAGTGTCTGCAGCCTTCTTGGTGTCAGATATGTGCTGCTACGTGGCTTCTCTGCCTGTGGTGGAATTTGAGACACACGCGCGTACGTGTAAAACTCTAGCGAGACGGACGTCTCCAGTGTTCCCGGTTTCGCCGTTTACCAAACGGAACATTGGCTACTCGCGAGGCCCCATTCAGTTGGTAGCATCCCTTCGTATAACCCGAACATCAGCCACGCCGCTGAACTACCACTTGCCACCAGTCTGCTGCTAGCTACTGCTTAGCTAGTTAAATAGCTACTTTATGCTAAAGTCTACAAGGACACCTTCCCACCATTGTGAAAAAAATTCTCATGCTAATATTTGATTTACTTCCGTACTTCCTTTCGCCGTTTTACATCACCTCTAGAATTATAGCCGTCCCCTTGATTTGATTTAGCTTCTAGGACCCGCTGAGAGCTAGGAAGTGAAATTCCCTCCCAAGCAGCAGCAGGAGGCTTAATGAAAAAGTAAGGCTGTTCATAAATAATGTAATCATTGGTGGACGACCCGGGGCTGGGCATGCCGAAGATAGAGCGAAGGCCAGATTTTGAAATATACATGAGAACAAAAAAAAAAGGCTGGACCCAGTCTGAGGGCCCCCACACACATACGAGCATATACACTTAGTCATGGTCATGTCCCCCAGGGTGATACCGACGTGCAATACTTGTGTACAAATGTGTACACGCAGCACAGCCAACACAGTCACTTCATTTTTATTGCAGACGAGCTGTAGAGGCAGACGTCTCCTCAGGGGTGAAGGCTGCGGTGACACAGCAGTTCACTCTGTTTTCGTGCAAGAAATGGAGCCACTGTGGGAATGTCTGTGCCGTTGAATCAAACCGATTGCAAACTATTGCCTGTTCTCTTCATTTCACTCTGTCTGTCTTCCCCCCCGCCCAACTCGCTTTCCTCTCCCTCCCTCTCCTCGCCTCTATCCTGCTCTCGCCTCTGGACGTTTTTCTGCTTTCTCACCTGCATTTCCTCCCACCAGCCGCTCCCCGTCTCCGCTGCAGGCATCGGAGAAGGAGAAAGAACGGCCAGTGGAGCTGACGGAGCGCTGCTTCAGGGAGCTGCTGGGACGAGCCGCCTATGGAAACATCAAGAATGCTGTCACACCCGTACTAATGTAAGACAACCCCACTATCTCTTGTATCTCCAAGATCTCTTTCCGATGTTCTCTGTGATGCGTTTGTTATTGTTTTGTTTTTATCAACCTGAGTTGAAGGTTTCATCTCTCGGCTCTGATGCAGCATTTTCGGCTTTTCACTGATTTGCTTGAGGAGGTCATGACAAGGTCAATGCAAGATCATTTATGTGTTCCAGACTGGATGCGAGTGCTGGACATGCAAACGGGACATTTCGATTGTGTGCACTGTATTTATGATGACGTTTGCTTTGTAAAGTCGTGATTGAACAAGTAATGAGATACATCAGAATCCACGATGTTTCCCCGATGAATCATGCGACACATTTAATTGCACAAGATGTTTTAATTTAACTTTGCCCCGAAGCCTGGTCCTCTTTTGTTTTTCTTCATCGTCTGTCCCTCTTCATCTCGTGCTTCATTTCTCTCTCTTATTTGAATCATTTCAGCTCCTTTACTTCTTCTGAAATATCTTTTTCAATACATGTGCCAACGTGACTGTCTGTGTTTTCTTTCTATGATGAGTTCACTGTTAATTTAGGTTTTGGCTGTTGTG
Source organism: Macroramphosus scolopax (assembly GCA_901007825.1). NCBI lineage: Eukaryota > Metazoa > Chordata > Actinopteri > Syngnathiformes > Centriscidae > Macroramphosus > Macroramphosus scolopax. The sequence goes on along the minus strand of CAAKHC010009583.1, from coordinate 34,135 downwards.
TGTCCACCTGTTTGTAGCCCCTGTTGGCTTCAGTCTCAGGTAGTGTTTATAATCCTTCCTGCTTCTATGAAGGTGTTCGCATGGTTTGAGTGCCCTAAACTTACATGCTCTCTATGGCCAGCAGGGGGCGCGTTCACAAGTTCCAATAAGACCGGTGTCAGTCGCTAGGTTCGAGTCTTCCTGATTCATTCGTAAGAGCTGATCCCATTCAAAGTAAAACAGATGATAACGCAGGCTGTGCTTTAAGTGACTACCTCGCGATTGACAAGTTGTTTCCACTGCGACCTGTTTCTGTCTCAGTCCGCTCCGTCCTTTGCTCATTGCCTCCGGTTGCAAAATGGCGACGACCGAAAATGCCAAGCAACAGGCTTTAAAATGTGTTTATACAGTTAATGGATGCAACAAAAAGGTTCCCACCTGGACGCAGACCAGACACATCGTGGTTAACGGTTCATTTCCTACCCGCCAGTTCAATGTGAGACAGCTGGGGATTGAAATGTTTGGTTGGCAGGAACTCGGAAAACAACACTGACAGGACTGTAGCAGTGTGAGCAGGGAAAAGTGAGAGTGATACCATGAGATTTACAAACAGTAATGCTCATTTACATAATGGATTGTTTCCCGTGAATCCCTCATGTGTGAAAACAATTTGAATAGAATTCAGGAAAGGCAAATTTAAACTGCTAAACTTTGGGATTTTAACAGGTTGTGAATACGTATAATTTATGTATTTATACTCCTTGATCCATTCGAGTGCACCTTTAGTTATCGTTTCCCCGTGCAGTTATATAATAAATGCCCATTTCTTTTAGCACATTTGATCTCCCCATTTTCCGTTTCCTCTCAATTTCCTTCCAATTCATCTCGTGCCGTGTGATCGCAGCACTCGTCCATCCATCACTGTCCCTGTTTCTTCTTGTGCTTGCTCCAGTAATTTGTCTCAATCTATCCCCGCCTCTCGGTACCTAACAAAAGCAGCTTTCTGCAGTTCAACCAACTGTCATGTAGTTCCAACCTTCATCATGTTTGGATAATTACATTCAACAATTAAAAAGAGTTGTTTGAAGTGTCAATAATTACATTTCTAATTCATTGTTGTTGTTGTGTGTGTATATTTTACATCCTCTACACTTAACATTTCCTGTTTAGTAGTTTACACTCGTCTTACATAACACATACACATTCGGTGTGTTAGATATTATCTCGATCCCTTTCTGCTCTCCGTCCCCACCGGCGCTGTATAATTAAATCTGTATTTTCTCCATCTCTCTGTGTGTTCCCCCAAGGCACTTGGATAACCACTCTCTATGGCAGGGGAAGTCCTTTGCAGTGCGTTGCTTCAAAATCATCATGTACTCCATCCAGGTGAGTGGTGCCGTGCCTGCGTATCCTCAAGAGATGATTCAAACAGAACTGTGATTAATTCCTTTTTAAGTCAACTTGGATCTGACTGAAAAAGTCCCTAAAGTGCTTTACATCAGGCCAACAGCTTTAATCTGCTCTTTAGCAGAAGGACCTACCTGCAATGTTCTCCTTTCATCCGTATTTCTCTCCCCACCATCACTTCAACTGAGAATGTTGCCATTCATTCACTGTCACGTCGTTTTCTTTCAGTCCCAGCACTCCCACTTGGTCATCCAGCAGCTGCTCGGTCACCTGGACGCCAACAGCAAGAATTCAGCGACTGTGCGAGCTGGAATAGTTGAGGTGTTGCTGGAGGCGGCCGCCATCGCAGCCAGCGGCTCTGTGGGTGAGAGGATTTTGAATATCAAACGCTCGTCAGAGGAGATCAGCTACACGTTACATCAGGTGTTGATCATCATTTTAGGGTGAACTGGTATATTGATTATTCATTGTGAGCGTGTGTGTGTGTTTGCAGGCCCCACAGTGCTGGAGGTGTTTAATACCCTGCTGCGGCAGCTCCGTCTGAGTGTGGACTACGAGTTGACTGGCTCCTATGACGGCAACACCAACATTGGCACCAAGATCATCAAAGCTCATGAGGAGAGGCAGCTGCAGGAGGCTGTCATAAGGACCATCGGTGAGTCTGTGGGTGGTGCGTCTGGGTGTTCTTACAAGACAACCTTGTGTAGTGGATAAGTCTCGTCTGTCTTCTCTTATCCCTGTTGTAAAAGTTCTCCAAATCCTCCTCTTGATCCATCTGACACTCGCCTCCTTCTTTCTTTACCTTTCAGGGTCATTTGCCAACACTTTACCAACCTACCAGAGATCAGAGGTCATGCTCTTCATCATGGGAAAGATCCCTGTGCCTGGAATGCACCCAGCTCTACCCTCTTCAGGCTCAGGGTAGGTTGCTCACAAATATCGCACAATCCAAAACATTTCTATTCATTAGAAATGGGGTGTTCTACAACATTTGGCCAGCAGTGTAAACCTGTGTAGACTTAAATATTGGTGAATTACATTGTAATTATAATTTCATTATAGGCCCGAGGGTACCAGGATGATTCAGGTTATGTTACTGAAATCTTTGGTCCAGGTAAGTCTGCATTATTGTTTTATTTTTAATTCAAAATATAATTTTTTTTTTCTGAAGCTTAATTATGATCAATCTTTTCCCCAAATTCTTTGAGTCTATTTTGATTTTGGATTGTTTGATAGATTACTAAACAACATGTAATTTGTTTAAATTTGAAAGTATTTGAGTTAATTTAAACAAACATCAAACATCATCGTGCAGGGAATGTCTGGTATTGTTGACAGTCAGCCGCCTGCGTACTGTTAAGGCCAAAAGCAGAGCCCCACTGTGGTCAGCTTGTATCTTCAAATTCAGTTAAACCGTCGTAAACCTCATGTGAACCACGCTTCAAATCTCTCAGGTGACCGCAGGATTCCAGACCACCAATATGCTGACGGCCCTGCCCAGCTCTTTCCTGGAGCCCCTGCTGTCTTTCTCTCTAACCGAGGACCCGGAGGTTCGGCTGCTGGTGCTCCAAATTCTTCTCAGCCTCATTGACAGGCATGACAACAGGCCCAAATTCTCCGACATAAGGTGTGCTGGTTTGTACAATCCCGATCAGTTTGTAGCGAGTTAGAGCTCCGGTTTGTTAGACTCATCAGCCTCTGTGTCACTTCTGTGTGCAGCATCATCACGGACATATCTGTGCTGAAGCTCAAAGTGGACAAGTGTTCAAGACAGGACAACTTATTCATGAAAAAGGTACAGTGCTGCAACAATTTACTTGCACATGAAAATGAACTGATCTTAGTTAATATTAGTAAAATACATTCACATATCACAATATGTCTCTTAACATTGATCATATAAACATGCACGAAAACGGGCGCTTGTCTCAACTCCTCCTCCTCCTCCTCTCAGCACGGCCAGCAGCTGTACCGACACATCTACTTGGGCTGTAAGGAGCAGAGCAGCGGTCGGCAGCACTACGAGAGCCTCTTTGCCTTGCTGGGTCTTCTCAGCGTGGAGCTGGCCAACGAGGAAGTGGTCGTGGACCTCATTCGCCTGGCACTCGCCCTGCAGGTATGGATGCATGTGCGCGCAGTCATGTTTGACTATAAACCCTTATAACTGCTGTAGTAATTGTAAGTTCATGATTATGCAGTTTTCATATCATTTTATGGCATTTTTTTAACAACATCATAAAACAGATTACCTAAACAGATGAACACTTAAGGGGTTTATTTACATAAAACAACACAAGATGATGAAGTGGATGCATAAAACCAAGCTTGCTTCTTAAAGACGTGATTGTGAATTTGTTTAGGAGTTCCTCAGGTGTTCCACAGTCTCTAATATCTCCCTGTTTCCTGTGTAGGACCTGGCTCTGTCCACTGACGAGGCCATCCCAGTTTATAACCGCTGTGCTGTTCACGCGCTCGCCGCTGCCTACCTCAACCTCATCTGCCAGCTCACCACCGTCCCAGCCTTCTGCCAGCACATACACGAGGTCTGGGCCTCGGCTTCTTTGCGTGTGTGTGTGAACTTTTGTTATTTAACTTTCCTCTTTGTAAACACACACCTCTCTCCTCTACCCGTCAGGTAATTGAGGTGAGACAGAAAGAAAGTCCCTACCTTCTGCCTGAGGATGTGTTTGTCGATAATCCCAAGTATGTACGATTCAATCCTCTTTTTCTAAAACTATACAAACATTATTCGACATTTAAGCTTCAAGTCTTAAATAAAACAATTCCACCTCCCTTGTCTTTTCTAGGCTTCCTTCGTCGCTTGAGAAGGTAGAAGGTGATGTGTTGTTCCTCCAGTCAAAGCTTACTGAAGTGCTCGGAGGCAGTGGTTACAACACAGAGAGACTGGCCACGCCTTATGTGCCCCAGTACACCGGTAAGGAGGTCAAACGATACATCCCTCATGTAAAACATTGTTTATTGACTTACCAGCTTTGTAAAAACGTTGTCGGGGGGCTTTATTGATTATTGTATGGAGATACAAAGCTGCACAACTCCCCTGGAGCGAGAGGGGATTTAGGGTTCGGTGGAAGGACACTCCATCAGTGCAGATTCCTTTCCAGCTTGTTGAAACGTTGTGCTGCAGGACAGGACGTCAAAGTCTTAAAAGAAATTAACATTTGCGTCTTCTTTCTAGATGAGGACCGTCTGTCCAAGAGAAAGAGCATCGGGGAGACCATCTCACTGCAGGTCGAGATGGAGTCCCGAAACAGTCCGGAGAAAGAGGAGGTAGGAAGGAAAACAACAATTTCATGTTCAAATACACAAAACCAAACGGCTTTTGTATTGTAGCAAAGAGCTTTTGCATCACTCAGTCATGCAGCTCCATTCACCAAAATGCTTTTAAATCTTTTTGTTCTGCTCTATTTGTTCTGCAGAGGACGCCAGCAGAGGAGATCACATTTGAAACCCTGAAGAATGCCATCGGTACGTCCACTAGTAATAACCTTACACACTCATCAACACATATGTAAAGTGGGTGTCGGTCAATGCAGGTGAACCGCTGGAAGATTTAGTTCAGAGACCTGAAATCATGTTAATGAGCTTTCAATCAAATAAGCATTTTAATAGAGAAAAATTATGGCATTCTAATATGATCTCCGTGTCCCTCTAGTGGACAGTGTGGGTATGGAGGAGCAGGAGAGGGAACGCAGGAGACTAGTGGTGGAGAAATTCCAGAAAGCCCCCTTTGAGGAGATAGCTGCCCACTGCGGTGCCAGGGTATGATAACAACATCTGCTTCTAGTTTGTCCTGCTGTTTGTCCCGTCGCCTCTCTAGTCTTACATGATTCCTTTTGTCCTTTCCAGGCCACGCTGCTGCAGAGCAAACTAAATCAGATCTTTGAGATTACAATCAGGTAACACTTTGAGGACTAAACTGTATTTTCATGAATAATAAAAAATTGATGGCAGTGAGACTAATAAGACTTGTAATAACAACTGCTGTGTTTTCCGCCTCGCCTCCAGACCCCCACCCAGCCCATCTGGAACCATTTCATCGGGTTACGGCCAAAGCCAGAGTCGTTCTGTACCCATCTACGAGATGAAGTTCCCTGATCTTTGTGTGTACTAGACAGCGGGGTTACAGTGCCGTTTGTTCCTCCATGTAAAGGCAACTCAACCGTGGAGTCACACCACCAGAGATAATTAAAGGGGAGAAACCAGAGCTGCTTGAAGCCAAACTAAAGAACAAGCAACGTTTTGATTAACTAAAAACGTTGCCCTGTGATCGCAGCCAAAACACTTTGGCTAAAATCATTAAATTGCAGCACTAACATAAGCTTGTATTCAATCTGATTTGCCTCAGTTGTCCTTAGACGACTGTCGGAGCTCATTGCTAAGAAACATGCAAAATTCTTAAATTACTCTGTGTATTTTAGAATAGTTTCCCACCCTGCTGCATGCCATCGAAACAGGAACGTTTGAATAGCACTGCAACTCTCGGACATGCTCTTGTCGAAGGTATTTCTCATGATCTAGTTGTCCTTCACAAGATGCCATGCTGCCCTCGATCACTCAAACAGTGGGTGATTCTTCCTTTCCATTTTATTTGTTTCACTTGTTTTTATTTACTTTTATGGCCAGAAAGATCATATGTGAATTAGAGGCATTGATTAACTTCTAAGTGTATTTGTGGGTGGCTGTGTGTCTGTATGGCAACTTCCGAATGAAATTAGGACAGGTGTGTACAAGTACTGATCTATTCCTTCTTCTCCAGCAACGCCCGTAAACATCTGTGTTTAACACTTTACATCACTACTTTTCCCACTTGACGAAAATGAAGCCAAAATATCACACATACAGGTGTTGCTTCAGTGATGTCATCTGGACCCAGAGGCTGCAGTATCAGTTACTGCAGCCGCTCTATCGAGGTCCTGTCCAAATTTCAAGCAGTTCAATGTAGAACAGACATTCATGTGTATGAAAGTTAGCGCTACATCTCCGCTCAACTTTTGTTCGTATAATTCCAAAACAGAAATCTGGAAATGCGTCTGCGACTACCTTATCTTCCCCTTTAAAAACCATCAAATAACGTTGATACCGGAATTATGTTTGAGAGAAATGAATGTGGCGTGAATTTTTTTTAGTTGATCCAAAGTCCCATTTGCTAACATGCAGAGGGATTTATGACCTGTAATGCAATCAGCCACCAGGGGGCGATCAAGATCATTTTGGCTTCATTTTTTTGGTGAGCTTCCATGGCGTCCATCAGTATCTATCACCGTAGTGATTTGTTTCGCCTTTTTTGTGTTAGCCAAAAGTGCTTTTTTTGTTTTTTCTAACATGCATTTATTTCCTGCACCTAATTTTTATTCCGATTATTATTTATTTTTTTAATTTTTAGCTGCGTATTAACAAAAAGGGTAACTGTAGATCAGCGCGCTATCCTCTCTAAAGTGAGTGTGCCTTATAGGTGACTCATGTTAGGAGACAGTGTCACACGGTTTTGAAAACATGTACTGCACCTCAATCACGACCACACGGAACACCTGAATATCTGCAACGTTTAACCGCGATGTTAACCGGATGAAACACAAAGGATCCATTATTATTCTCCTTCCCGTATAAATGTGTATATAAAGAGAAATATATAAATCTTTAAGCTGATGTACAGAGGAGGGAGGTTTTTTGTGTGTGTGTATACTGTATATTAACTCTAATTTCCAACTGCCACTGTATGGATCTATAGATAAGGGAGGAAGCTAATTAGCTAGTGTTCAGATGCTTTTTGTTAAAAGCTTGTCCTCTAATGAGTAACCAGCAACACATGACATCAACAGTCACAAGGGGTCTGAACAGTCGAAATCTGCATCATCTCAAGGCCACTGGTGAAAGTTTCCTGCTAAAATATAAACGAAACCATCCGATAAGAAGTTATTTTCTTCATTTCTAGCCACAGTTTTCGGAGACAGGCGTCAGTAGTGCTGTCCGTGTTGTTGCCGCAACATCCTGAGACGTTCGGGAACGAGTCTCCAAGCAGTGCATCTGTCTCAATCTGCAAGATTTGAACATGTCTATAAGCCATCTTGGGTGTGCACCAACACACATTCACAGGTATATATACAAATGAAGTATCATGGCAATAATTTGGCGCTAGCCTGGCGAACACAGCTCAAATGTCGGTAGCAGATCTGTTACGTTTTTTGAAATGTTGCGTGTTTTGAATTGTAACCCTCCTTTTCGTGGTGCCGTGGCGGTTCCGTCTTGTGACGTTGTGAGAGGTCGTCCCTCCCGCTCCTTTGGCTTCTGTGAACTAACTGCATCGGGCGTGGCACGTGTTGCAACCGTCTTGTGTCGTAGGTGGCGTCTCGTTCTTGTCCCTGACTCATGTGTGTCATCAGTCCAGGTGGTTTTCTCTGTTTTTCATGTTTTTATTTTAATTTCCTACAATATTCTGTCCTCTGTGTATATTTATGTGCACACACGCCAGTCGCCTGTGTGCGTTAATGCACTGTTCATGTTTACTGCTTTTGCCATTACAGGTTTTGGCTCGTCGTGTCGATGAATGTGTTAAAGTGTTCATGCGTCTATCTGAACATTCATGCATATGTACGTTTTTAACAGTCCCCAAGACCAATCTCTCCAGACACGGTTTACAGTTTTGTCTAGTGATTCCTCCACGTTAAAATGAAGAACAAGCTCTCGAAAAACCTGCAGTGTGCGGCTGCCTGAACCCTCCAGTGACACCTGCGTGAGGCCACTCCTGTCATTTTTCAGCATCCTTAGAACTTTCGCATCGAGAAACCTGTAAATCTCCCACGATGCTTGTTGTCATTGCATAGTATAATGTTAATATTAACGGACAGTAATCCAAATCTTACTTTTGTCATTACATGTCTGGTTAATCGATCTGTTTACAATGTAGTGCCGTAGGTCAAAATCTATTCATTCTGTGAACTTTGCACTTTAAAAACTGGATTACCTAGTGACAAAGGCAGCTTTTACTCGGAGAAAATGCCTTATGAGCGTCATACCTGACTTTGCATGCTAGTGATGTTGCTGTGTTGTACAGTACAATAAATTTATCTGTAACTACACAAGTTTGGATTTCTTTGTGCGTCCTAACCAAAGCTGGTGTAAGACGATCTGCCAGGGAGGCACGAAGCCGCGGGGCATCGTCATGACGGAGGGGATGGACATCCGGCAGTTTCTCTGTGCTCTACTTTTAACTGCCCTTAGACACTGTAGATAAACGTTCTTGTGCTGTAATCCCTCACAACTCACATGTGATGTGTTCCACAGGTGTTTATTTCAGCAACTCCCCTCAGCTGAACATCACGGCCTCACGCTCGTCATGTGAAACCAGTCAGACAGTAACAACGCTTGTTTTTGCCTCGAAACAGAATCTTTAATATGATGCTAATTAACAAAAGATAGCACTGTAGATAAAAATGTATGTATGTATCCAGTTAGACATTCAGATAAATAAAGACAATCGTCTGGCAAGAATAAATTATAAGAGAAAGCTTTCAGAACAGACAGCCGATGGGTGAATCAGTATTTATTATCTCATGTAAGGTTCTTGTAAATGACCTTCGGTCTAGCAAATACATTCAACAACATGCTACTGATAATGACATGTTTGTACTTTAAGGTTAAGAGCTGTTGGTATATACATGCAGTGGCTATGAGATTCTTTCAGCGCCCCTCCAATCATGCCCCTATCCGATGATCTTCTCTGATTGTATTGTTCCTGAAGAGCCTCGCCAGATGATCCTGAAAGGTCTCCTTCAATTGCTTCATGAAATTACCATTACCATTAGGAGCCGAGGGGTTTCCCCTCCGGTAGCGACCCAGCACAAAGGTCCCGTCCTTTCTCTCCTTCGGGCTCAACTGGGCAAGTGACTTGTAGCTGATCTCATGCAGGTCCCCCTTAGATCCATCGTCTTTACTGTTCAGCTGCCTGCGAGCCTCAAGGGGAAACATACCCTCGATCGTGCCGCCCCCATCCAGAGGGGAGGCCAATATTTTGACTGGCCTGCGTTTGCGGCCTGTGGGTTTACCCCAACGAAAATGCTCCATGGAATAGGAGCGTCTCCTGTTGCTTTGGGGCTCTGGTTTGGGCGGTGGAGTCTTTTGTCCGGTGGGTTTACCCCAACGAAAATGCTCCATGGAATAGGAGCGTCTCCTGATGCTCTGGGGCTCCAGCTTTTTTTTGGCTTTTTTTGGCTTCTTGCCAGAGGGTTTCGCCCAGCGGAAATGCTCCATGGAGTAGGAGCGCAGCTTGTCACTGTGGGCTCTCAGGTCCGGGTCAGATCTCTTGTCTTCAGAGGTCAGGCTTGCCAGGATGAGGCTGAGTAGACGCTCTTCATCATCGCTCACTGTCAGGGCCAAAGCCCCGAGCTCGGGGAACTTGGTCTGGATCACAGGCATGCAGAGGTGAAGGCACTCCTGGGTGGAAGGAATCAGAGAAATAAACATTTAGACTCTTAACATGGTGTGTGTTTCAGTCATTCAGAGACGAGGAAACTAAGGCGACAACATTAACAGCTGATTTATTCAGTTATGGATCTCGCTTAAATCGTTGGAAACAAATATTTTCCACATAATGTGTATAAATCTCAACGTACCTCAGTGAGAGATCTGAGAAAGCAAAGTCTGGCAAATTCCACCGTTCCTGTCACAGCGCTCAACTCGACGGTGCTGTTAAAATCTCATTCTCTCACATATTCAGACCGCAGCCGCTTCTAAACAGCCAATTCAAATGCTATAAATACAAATATATTTTTGAATCCAGTAAAAAAAGAGTCCATGCCTAATCTGAGGCTGTTTGGCTGTACTTTCCATCAGCCCCTCCATGACCCAGGGCATGTGCAACGATGTTTTTAGAACATTTGGATCAGCGGTGACATAGAGGAAAATATCTGCAGAGATACTGTATGTCAATGTACTAAAGTTGAACATTCTGCTGATGAACTCTTGCCTATATACTGCAACTAGATTGGAACGAGCTAAATAGATGTGTTTAAGTACCGCGTGGAGAAATAACTCCCCAACCTGTCAGACCGAGAACATTCAATCTTTGGAGGATTTGAATGTGAACGCAGTTAAATCAAAGCAGGAAATATTTCAATTTGACATCACATATATTAAAACTGTGAGGCCAGATTTGGATCTGTGCAATAAAAATCTGCCTTTGGACACACACAGGAAGATCTGACCACATGGTCAGTTTCATCACTGCTCTGAAGGTTCAGGACAGTTTGTCCTTTTGTCACGGAGCGCTGTACATCGAAGGTTTTTTCTCCGAACTTCCTCTGGGTAACGACATAAACGCTGAGCCTGATACGAGCCAAATCTCCGAACCGGTTATAGCTGGGCCTCCAAGGGACAGCTGGTGTTTCCAAGATCAATATTGTACTTGGTTCAAACTGTTTTTCTTGCTTCCTTTTCTTATAGGAGGCACGTTGAATCACCCTCGATGAAACATCCTGCACAAATAAAGCTGTGATGCATTGCCTGATGATGGAGCTGGCGTAGAGGAGAGAGGCTGGAAAGGCAGCTGCACTCACCAGTATCCTTCCCTTGTTGCAGACGGTGCTGTCCAAGCACGCTGACCCGAACCCCGGGATGCACACGCACGCCATCACCGCCACTGAGAAGAACCGTAAAAGCACCATGCTCAGCCTGGAATGAGGCTGAAGAGGAGTGAGGAAATATTTTCAAAAACATAAATATTCACTTCCGAAACAAGCTCTGTGAGTCATTGCAATTCCTTTTCTAACTGGTCATGCAGTATTTCGACACTATCTCTGAGATACACAGCTGGATCGAATAACAGCTGGAAAGCCTCACAACTAACAATCAACATATCTGCACTCAAAGCCAACACTGCACATTGTTTGAAGACGGTCTCATCAGCAGCACACTCACCCTATTTAAATGTGCGAGGAAGACGTTGATTGCGTGAAGCCTCTCGGTTCCTAAGGCCCCAAATGAGGAACGCAGAGGGTTTTGCAGTTTTAACAGTAAGGGACGGACAAAAAAAATTGCGGTGGGATGAAGGGGCAGAAGAAGGGGGATGGTTTATGGGAGGGAATGGCTCGGGAGGTGGAGTTAATGGGAACTGGAAGGTTGGTCATGTCTTTGAGCGAGACACTGACCACCTAATTGCACCTGATTTTAACGCCTTGCATGGCAGCTTCCGCCGACAGTTCATGAATCAGGTATTATCATGTGATAACATTGAAGACCACCCTGCGAGTTTTGTTTCACAATCTCACCACACCAGACAAGAGAAGTTGGAGGTGCCATCCATTCATCTATCAATGCTCTGTGTGCAAAAGACAAGTCTGTCTGAATGTGATAATGGGACACTTGTATTACCCCTAAAAAAAACTTTATAAGTACCTTAGTTTAAGCGGTCTGGATTTAACAGTCTGGAAACCCCCTTGTCTTTGCATAGACGAGCTCTGTGAGGGCATTTTTATTTTCCTCACCACTGCCTGCTGCTTGTCCCCCGTTTGCCTTTGACTCTTGACATTCAAAGTTCTGGCCAAAAATTTCGTTAAAATAAAAGTTACCAGCCTCCTTAAGTTTCCTGCGCTCCACTATAACGCCCTTCATTCTATCCTCACTCCATCGGTGTGGCTTTTTTCCTGCTTCTCTCATTTCCCTCTCTTTCCAAAGCTGTGGTGCCACTGAACTCTGACTGTAAACGACACATTGTCTCCCGGCATTAGACTTATGAACCGTGAGCAACGATATATGTAATTTCAGAAAGCCCCTTAAATCCAAATAGCCCCCTTTTTTTTTCTGCAGACCTTAAATCAAACAGCTTATTCAAAGCACGCTCTCCCACGTTCACCATTGGTCGCACAACTAGAACACTTTAATGGAGAGCTTAAAGTTTAAAGACATCACAATCAATTTAATTTAAAACAGATGTCGTTCACTTCAATCCTGTTAGAATCCAAAACTTGTCATGCATTTTCCATAGAGTCCTGGTTTGTATGAAGGAAAGGGGGGGACTGATTTAGAGACGGTGCCTTCATGAACACGAGTCAAAGGCAGGCGAGCAGCAGCTGAACAATCCCTTATTATCAGTGTCTATCAGGGACGGAAGATCATGAGCGATTATCATCTTATAAGTGTCAACATTTAAAAATGATTAAATGCCTGAATAGCAGCAGAACACTTCGCTTGTGTTTTCATAAATGACGTGATATTACTTTTCATTATTTTTTCTGTCCCAGAGCAAAATGCAAGCTGGATTCTTTCGGCTTATGTGTGGTCACCAACAAATCTCTTCCCCTCGGGACGAATAGGAAGTCCAATTTTCTTGAAATTGTGCGTATGCTATTTGTTTTGGCTGATAGAGGGTAGTCTGTTTTGTGAAAGCAGAGGGGGGGGGGGGGTGCGAGGGAAAAACGATTCGATGTACCTCGAAAACAGGCCGCTCATTTGTTGGAACGTAAAGGTTTGTTTCGCAACATGCGGACGACAACAAACACGTCTCTGTGATGGGACTTCAGTTAACACCTCGTTATCACTAACAGATCCAGATGAGACTCTTGAGGATCAATATTATTGCTGTTACAGAACATATATAAAGTAAACCCACAAAATAATGACAATACAGCAACGTTACATTCACACACTTACACTGCACATTTATATCAAGGCCATGACCTTTAACCTTTCTGATAAGAGTCTCAGCGTGACCGCGAACAGGTACAATGACGCTGCTGTCCAGGTGCATTCACTAATTTTGTCATCTTGCTGAAAGAAAACCGAATTACCTCAGCGTATAATCATCACATGTTTACTGTTGCGATGACTCTGAAGTCAGCTATTAATCTGGTTTATTATTATAATCAGAATGTTACTGATCTATCCCCCTTTGCTCTCGTCCGGCTGGCGTCCTTGAGCGAGAACCCTTAAAGAGCTCGTTGCATCGCAGCCTCCACCGGCAGAATGAAAGGCTACATAGTAAAGTGCTACAAAAGTGCCATATAACTGCTCTATTTCCCGTTTACATTGAAGAAGCTCAATGCCCCGTTCATGTTCCAGGGACATCGGCACCAAGGTGAACAGTGAGTGCATTCATCCATTCTTCTCTATTTGTCCATATAATTCAATTTCAGTATTTTCCTGCCAAAGATCACAGAATGTTCTTCATTCTATATTTTCACAGGACTTGCAAATGCAATCAAACGAGTTCAGTGTACTTAAAATGAGGTATATTTGTGCAGTAGAATTTAGCAGTAAGTGAGTAGTGTTTTAAATAAATTTAGACTTATTTGAAATGTATTTTCATCAGTGTACAGAGAGTTTATTTATAAATGTGTTATACAATAGAGGTTCAATGCTTGTAAATGCTCTTTATTCTAGTATATATATTATAATATATTTCAGCCATATTGTAAAATTTTGGATAAGCAAACGTATCCTAGTACAGGACACATTTAATACATTAAGTAATGTCTTAAGTGAAACTTTCAATATACTAAGTGCAACTTAAGTGGTTGTGGTTTATCACAACTTGACGTGTGGTGGTGTTAATTATTCAAATTCTACTTAGTGCTTCAAGAAATTATACCTAAGTATGCATTTGCAGTAGCAGCACTCGTTCATGTTTAATAAATGTTTCTTTATCATTATTATGATACATTATGTATTTATATTCATTCTTTTTTAAAAAAAAAAAAACTTAACAGGGGAGCTCAAGGAAGAACTGAAAGGTCAGAGAAGGCAACGATGCACAACAACGGATGCATGCAGCAAATATCTATATACTGTATGTGTGTGTATTTAAAATTTGATTCGGACACTTTTATTCATCCTAGTGAGCAGACGCACGGAAATAAAGTATTTCTTATGATGTTTCTCCAGCAGGCAACTGCCAGTTTATTATTAGCTCATCTCTCTGTCCTGTTTAATCAGAGATAAAATTAAATGTGACCTACTACGGGTCATCTAATGACTTGAAATCCACATGTTATAGTCGTTGCTGTATCCCACCCACTCTCCTGCACACTGGAAACATCCCTGCTGCGAGACTGACAGAGGATCTTATCTCTTATCTCGTCTCTGTGTGCTCCATGTCCGACATGTGATCGCTATCTGGGCCGTTGTCTTTGCAACTCGTCGACAGTCTTTGTGCGGGATGACTCACGCAGCCGAGCTCCTAAATAGATTGAGACCTGATGTTCGGATCAAACGCAGCTGCAGAAGTCCATCAATCAAAACAAGCAAAAACAAGGACCAACCAACAAGCCGACACTGATGTTTCCATGCAAAAGCAAGAAGAAGAAGAAAGCGCAGACGACTTCATAATTGTTTTTCTTTACCTCTTCCTCCTCTTTTTGCTGTTCTTCCTCTTCGTCCACAGACGGTCCTGGAGTTGCGACTCCCAACTGTGATCCGGTTCCTTCTGTCCTGCGGTATCTCTGCTCTGATGAAACACTCAGCAGGAGAAGGTCTGCGGTGGCTCCCTCGGGGAGGAAAGCGCTTTTTATAGCCGCGTGAGGAGCGCAGCTTGGAGTTTCAAGGCCTCCGGGTGGGATTGAAGTCAGGGATCTTCTGCTCCTTGTGGGAGGGGAACAATGCGCTCGGTAAACCAGCACCCACACATTTCGGATTCAATGGAGCGGCTCACGTCAGCAAACAACAGGTGAAGAATTTGTGAATTAGCTGTGAACCCACTGCCCTCTCCTTCATCTTACTTATCCTCCTCCTCCTCCTGCTTCCTGATCGACTGATGATCGGGATGTTCTTACATCAAACACAGATAAAAGCAACTCCATAGTTGACTCGTGTCAATCCCTGCTTGAAATCCTGGAAAGGTCAGTCCTGCCCTCTGACATCTTCACACTTCACCTCCTTTCAGGGCGGATGAAGTGTGCAAATCAATTGGACTGATTGTATTTCTGCAGCTCTTCCTGAGTGGAAACTCAATTAGGGAGACCTGACTCACGGGTTGGACGTCACGACTTTCTGTATGAGTCAACACACACACACATGCATGCACGCACACACACGCTGTCATCACACCTTCCCCTGGGGGGGCACACACAGGAAAGGAAAATCAATTCCATTGAGTTCCAGTGACGTAGACATCCAGCTTCACATATGCAACAAGTGTATGGATTTTTTTTCTCTTCTCTCGCGGGAATAACAAACCTCGTTGACACGTAAGATGCATTAGGTGGACGAGAAGGAGAACATGTGTGGAAAAGACAAATCATTTCCTAAGTTACACCGGAAGTCCAGTTGAGTTCCTCGCACGTTGCCTTATGAAAGATGAATCACGTGACCGCGAGGTGTTCGGACTCCGGATGGATGTTTCCTTTGGGGGGTGAAACAGTTAAAGCACACACAGCTTGTCTGTGAGCATCATCGCAGTGACTTACTGAATGTACTGACATTCCTGTAACTTCGGGGGAGGTGATTTATTTCCGTCTTGCAAGAACAACTATTGAAAACACTTCAGTGCCAAAGAGTTTTTGACCTTTCGGCGAGATTATATTGCGCAATGTGTGTTTGGCTGAATGGAAGAACCGCAGACGGTGGAACATTGTGTCGGCCGACCTTGAGACATCAAGTAGAAATCTTTAACAAAAAAAATATCATCCGACAGACTTCACCGACGTCTCTCGTCCGGCTGTATCGTAAAAAAAGAATTACACTGATTCCCACTGTTGATATATTCGTCCTTGACAGCGGCTTGTCTCGGCCCACCTTCAGCGATCATTCAAGTCATTGGAGTTATGTAAGATTATCTAAGATAAGGGAATAAGCTGTGAATGATTACAGGACACTTCCTGGAAGTCCTCCCTTGTTTTTGGATGATCATTTGTAAAAGGGGTTGATTGATTTCATGAATAATGCAAAGATGAGAAAAGCTCAGCAAGAACAATATTATTATGTAAAATACTTCTTGAAGCAGGAAGCTGAATATTCTGTCAGGAACCGGAGATGATCGTTCACCTCCTTAAGGACTTATATAAGAACCCCTTATATAATCGAATGGCGTCTACACTTCAATCATTTCACCATTAAGTTCTTCAAAGCACAAACTTAATGTAAATTGTGCGGAGGTCTTTTTCTCTTTGAAGCAGGTTATTTAATAAAGATTTAAATACAGACTTCATCATCTCGACACCGACCCCCTAATCTCGGCGTCTCTGGAGAGGAAATGAACATTTGCATTCATCATTTCATTAAATAAATCTACAGCTGGGGAGAACACATGGCTCATAGAAAACAGACACATATAAGAACTGAACCTTTCAAGACGGTTTGGCCCCGAGCCCGGATGATCAATGAAACAATCAGACTTACAGTGATTAAATCACTTTCTGATTCTCTTCCAATTCCAAGTATTGAGGGGCGAAAGTTTATCTGCAGTTAATGAGAGGCGTTCGTAGAACTTAGTTATAGGGAGCCACAAAATATGCAATTTGAAATAATATTTATGAAGTTGTAGAATAGACTGATGGAGAATACATCATCCTACTTATGGGAACCACATGGGCTCAATTATGTACTCGGAATATTGCTGTAATTATTTATGTGATTCATATATAATGTTTGACATAGAGAGTGATGGGGACTATTACGATGACAAGCGCTTCCCCCAGCCAGTTGTGGCATCACACCCATCCAATGTATTATGATAAGCAGAGAAGTGAATCCTCGGGGTCCGAGGGAGTTACAGTCGAACTGGCACTTACATGACTGATGTAGAAAGATCCCACCGAGCTCACGACTAACTGCGTGAATCTGCCCTGCCTGAACTCCATCTGGTTGTCTCCACCAGCTATATTATCCTGTAAGATTTACAGATTGGGAGGCATAACTGAACCATACCAAAGCAATTACACGAGTCCGCAGGCTTTTCCACATGATAACACGAATTACATGTGAACCCGATCAAGAGACAACAAACAGCAACTCTTTTGAAAATAAAGTTATATATTTAAGTTTTTCTCAAGCAAAACATGCTGAGAATATTTGTAGATTTAAAATGTACATTTATGTGTCAGATGGTGCCACTTTCCCTATTTTGTTTGTGTCTTTTAAAGATGCCCTGAAGGCCGGTGGGCCCTGCAAAACATCTGCAAGAAGGAACTGAAGATAACTTGATATTTATTTAACAAAACCAAAAACACAAACTGGAGCTCAGCCGTTGGATGCAGAACTGGAATGGAAAACAAAGCCTTGGCTGGACGGAGCTGCAGAGGAACGTGGGAGCACCCGGCCGGATAGAACATCTGATAAAACAAAAGTCAAACACAACAGAACCCACGAGACAACTGGAAACAGGTGTCTGATCAGACAGAAGCTGATCGGGCAAATTAACAGGAGGTAAAACATCAAAAGCAAAAAGTGAACAGTATGTTCGACAAGATGAAGATATTATTAAAACAGAGCTGTAGGTAAGTAAAGCGGGACCCAGGGGAGTGTTCACTTGGGAGCTACAAGATTCATCAGAAACAAACAGGAGCAACAACAAACCAAAACCTGTGTCAGAAGAAAAATGACAGTCCAGATGGGACTGAAAGAATCTTGGAGGTCCTCGTAACTCTGGGTTTTGTGTTAGAATAACAACGCCCTGCTGCCGTTCTACTGTTAAGCAAGTCATATGTTATTTGTTAATTCCTCCGTTTCTTTCCAAGTGCATCTTCGTCGAGTCCAAGAGAACCTTCAGCCTTCATTACGTGCTCAGGTCCACATTATTCCTTTTTATTTATCAATAAATTAAAAGCTTTTATTCTGAAAAGCTCCATATTTCTAAACCACTCGGCATCGTGATGAAGGTTTTATTTATCTTATTTATTTATCCCCTCGGATGGTCAATTGTGGGTTCAGTAGTCAAGTAAGAAAGAACAAAACCAGAATCTTCAATATAGAAATGAATATGGCGCATGACTCAATTTATTTGAGGATTATTTTTAATGAAACATATTGAGTTGATTTCAAAACTGCTGGTCTTCCATTTAGATAATGCCAACTCAAATTTACTGATGTAATTAAGTCAGAGTAACATAATATTTCTGTAACATTTAAAAGGTGATTGAATACATTTTTCTTAGGGTGACGTGCTTTCAAATGTACGTATCATTGACAGGACCTGCTTTGTGTCAATTTCTAGAGCCAAACTTTGAGCCGCTTCATTGGCCAAAACCTTTACATCAGTTTTACCTCAAATCCCCACTATTGGTTCTTTCACTTGGCTCAGCAGTGATCGACTCATTTCAACAAGATGTTCTTGTCTTGTTGATTCTCATGTTGCAGAACAGCCAAACAAG
>CAAKHC010009579.1:3433-13958 GCA_901007825.1 Macroramphosus scolopax | reverse complement strand
CCAGAAGACGAAGACACTGACAGCACTCAAACTATTGATTACTTTGGTGATAGTTCAGATGGGTCAGTGGACTGGGCTGTTGAAGACACACAGAACTTTAACTTCGCCTCAGGCAACCTGGAGGCACATGTGGAAGATACTTATATGTATACCTTCCCTACTGAGGGTTAAAACACAGTTGTTCCAAATAAATGTTTGGCACAGTTTCTAGTTTGCCGATAAGCCCGTCACTCACCGATTGTTTTACAAGTAAATGCACAAATGTTTTTTCTGTATGAGAAGCAATTGAATTGCTGTTTTTCATATTTAATTGTGTTGATACAAGTTAATGAATGACCTTTGGTCAATTAAATCTCAGTGATTGTGTTATTGATTAGTTTGTTTTGTTGAATGACATCACTGTAGTATACAAGCTCAAGTAAACTCATTTCAATATTAAAGCATTTCTGACAGCATTCTGTTGTAAGTGTGGTGATTAAAACCCATCTAAGAAGAATCCAAGCCTTTGAACATCTTCCATGAATCCTGGTGACAATACTTAAGTGTAAGTGTAAATTTGTGTTTTTCAGGTGTGGATTTTCAGGACAGAAGAGCTCACTACAAGCTCATCCCAGTTCACCAGGTGGGTCTTGTGTTTCAATGGATGCAGCTATCACAGGAACACAGATACTGTGAATTCTAAAATGGCATCAGAGCACTGCTACTGAAGATATTCTTGAACAATCAGTTGCAAACAATAATACTTTGGATATACTGTAAGCTGTAAAGGTTGGCACAGAGTTGGCATTGTAGTAGTTATTATATGACCTAATGATGTATTTAGAAGATTTGACAGAGACAAAAAGACGTGCATTAATCCGCTGGCCATAAACTACAAAGGAATGATAGTGATGCTCTTTAATTGACAGATTTTTTAAATGTCAAGACACTTTGTTTTTACACTCAAGTAGC
Organism: Macroramphosus scolopax; assembly: GCA_901007825.1. Lineage (NCBI taxonomy): Eukaryota > Metazoa > Chordata > Actinopteri > Syngnathiformes > Centriscidae > Macroramphosus > Macroramphosus scolopax. The sequence continues at coordinate 13,007 of CAAKHC010009579.1, read as the reverse complement.
AGCCTAAATGTGTGTCTTGTTTCCACTGCCCCCTAGTGGCTCAATATATATGGTATGTCATGTATAGTTCCCCTTCAATTGTTAGTCCATCTAAAAATGTACTTGTTCTATTGAAACAGAGGTATAACAATAATTCAGAAATACCTTCAAAGCTGTTATTTCTTCTTCAAGGAGATGACTGACAGCTGTAATCAGGAGCATGACAGCAACAGCGATGCATCAGACGATGATTCTATAAGCCTGTTACATGATCCTAATGCCTGCCAAAGCAGAGGGGCAGCCAAGGTCATGGAGACGTATGATTCCAGCTCACATATCAGCAACAGGGAGCTGAAAAATAAAATGGAGAGGAAGATAAATCAACTGAAACCATCACATTCAGAGACGGACCCAGGGATATCCAGCTTTACACAGGCTGCAGGAGGCTGTGCTGATTTTATATCTCTGTCAAGTAATTATTAGTCAGGGACTACTACTGTTATTATGTTATGACCAGTAGGTATTTAAAGGAGTTTTCTTTTTTATGTTTCATATTGATTTAAATTTTAGATTTATTCTTCTTTTATTCTCTAGAAAATGTCTCCCAGAGTAAGAAAATCCCCAGTAACACACAACTTAAGAAGAGAAATGGAAAGGGAGAGACTCTTCTGCACAAAGCATGCAAGAGAGGAGATGTGGCACAAGTCAAAGTGCTCATTCAAGCCGGAATCAGTGTCAACATGGAAGATTTTGCAGGTTTGTAGCATATTTGGTTTGGAATTCATGGCTAACATACTCGGACATATTCCGTATTCAGCTGTTGTCAAATGAATTGATGTTCAATTGTCAATAAACTGTTTTAACTGTACTGTTTCCCTTGAACTGTGAGGCTGGACAGCTCTCCATGAGGCCTCTGCTCGGGGTCATGAGGCAGTGGTTGAGGAGCTGTTGAAGGCTGGAGCTCATGTTAATGCTAGAAGCTGTGATGGTGTCACACCACTACAGGATGCTGTGTACTCTGGACACTATCAGGTGATGGAATGAGACTGAATGAGACTTTCAAGAGGTAACTAATTAGTGTAGATATTTCAGAACCCCTATCCACAAGTTCAGAAAGAGCCAAAGTCCTAGTACGACATTTAGGCTAACCATTGGTTCAACGTTTTTTTTGGGTTTATTTTGAGTTTTCCAATTGCCCGAAATATAGTTGAGTAATTCAATGCTTAAAACTAGATTCTGTGTTATGACAAATGTCAGTGTGGTTTCAGTATGTTACATCACTTATTGATGCATTTTGCATTGCTCTTCCTGCATGTTTGATTTGTACAGTGTTCTGCTTGTATCCACACTCACGTACCCGTTTATTAGATAAACCAAGTATGCATTCCACCCAGCTATACAGCACATGACTACAGTGTGGTGCACATTAGGCAGATCAGTGTTTCAGAGTCAGTTGGATGGGGATAAAGAACTCCAACCACTCAGTGTTTCATCAGACATTCCTCGGTTTTACTGAAGGCCTTGCTTGTTATCAGTGAAGAATACGACTGCCACCAGAGAACACAGCAGCAACACAACTGATGCACTGTATCTTTGGGCATCATAGCATTACCCAGCTATCAGACGTTTCCACGGAAGCCGAGCAGTACTTTTTTAATGTTGTTATTTGAGATCCTTCGAGAAGTTAAATATTTTATCTCCAGAGAACAAAAGCACAAATTCTTTAAAATTAGGCCATTCATCATGAGGTCGCAGGGTAAATTGGAGAACCAGACACTCCAATTCTCCAATTTATGGAGAACTCGAGTGTCTGGTTAATTTGATCAGACCTGATTACAGCCTTTAAGATCACGGTCATGTTGCTGAGGATTCAGAACTGAACAGTTTAAAAAATACACAAATAAATCAGCTGCTGGTTGAAGCAGAGAAATAGGAGTTGGTCAACCTCTTATCTTCTGCTGCTGTTGATTGAGTTGTCTGCTCTAATGATTTAACTGCAGCATCAAACAAAACAAAACTACAAGTTTTTGCCTTTACTATAAAAACCTGTCTATATAGTGTTTTGTCTAGCAGAACAGAACTGGCAGCCAACCCTCCAACTAGCTATTGTTTTGGTAATTGTGGTGAGTCGTGTAGCAAATGGCTGGATGGATTATTATTTTTAAACGGACAGTTAACAATAACATACTGATATGATGAACTAGCTAGACTTCACTGGCCCGTCTCTATAGGATCCTTTCTATGATGCTGTCGACAGCGACATTAACAATCTGAGATTGTCAGTGGCACATCAAGCATCTTTAATTGATAGACAGTTATTACATCGTTTACATTGCAGCCATTTTGCAGATATATTGTACTCGCTCAATACTGCACCAATAACAGTAGTTTTGGTCCATGTGAGTCCTTTCAACCCCTCACACATGGGGAAATGAGACAGGATGAAAAGGAATGTGACATGAATACCCTTGAATAAGGAATGTGACATGATACTTTTATCAACACATTTGCTTGCATGGCAGTCCTGTTTTCTAATAAACATTATTAGTAATAAGAGAAAGCAACAAGATAATTGGAAAATACTCTTTATGATCTATAACCAGATGTTGTGAAATGTCCTCTGTGTGCCGTAGGTGGTGAAGCTCCTGCTCCAGTACGGCTCAGACCCCGGCAACAGGAACTCGTGTAGCCTCAGTGCCCTGGACCTGGCCAAGGAGGACAGCATGAGAGAGCTGCCCCTTGCATTCCAAGGCTCTTCTGTGATACATGAGCAGCCGTGTGAGGCACCTGCACAGTCCAGCAAACCATGTGAGCTACCTTATACATTCCAATCAGAATGAGAAGCATACAAAATAGTCATAATACATCTGCTCAAACACCTCCTGGACTCTTCAAAGTAGCTTTGCAGTTTAATTCTCCTGCGGCTGTCGTCAGCTGGTTTCACAGCCGGTGCAACACAATCCAGTTCAGTTTGTCTTCAGACTAACAACTGAGCAAGTGACAAACATATTCTACGTCTTTAGTCCTGTTTTGGATATCATATACGTGTTCAGAGTCTACTCAGCGTACAGAGGGATTGCAGGGTTGTGTAGAACCGTCTACATCTAACATCACACAATACAACAGTGCAGTTTCTTATTGTTTTAATTTAAACAATGCAAATATTGTTTATACCATCAACTTGTGAAAAGCCGACCTAATTGGCAAATAAGCTGTGTTTAATTTCTGATTCTGTGTGAACAGTAAATGAATCCTGAGATGTTAAAGACTTGTAGTTTACACTGGTGCATAAGCTGCAATGAGTTGTAGGAAAAGATTGAAAAAATACGTTCGCTAATAGTATTAAGACATCTGATTTAAGTATTGTTAAATATCTTAGTGTTACAAAACTAATATTATCCATATATATTACATACTAATAATATACTACATAATATTACAGACATCAATACGGTTACTCACAGTCATACACATTAACAATCATCCATACAAATAATTCATATGACTGTAATACCTTTACTATTACTATGATTAGTTTCCATTCAGAGTCTTTTCTTTGTCTCTCTTTCTTCCATCTCTCTAACTTCATTTAACCAAGTGTCTCCTCTTTTAAACTTTCTTCTTTCTGATGATCTAATTCATTCATTTTGTACCAACTGTTTCTCTGGTTGATTTATTTTGGGGTTGTGTATTGTCACCCCGAAGTTCCTCATTGTTCAGCCCTGCGTAGTTTTCATCATGTTTCCACACATTATTATGACTGCCTCTTTTCTGTTTATGCAATAAAACATAAAAGAAAAAGAACGTGTTAGAATGTTAGAACTTGTGTTAATAGACAGCTTTGATAGATATGAATGCACAATAGCAAGTCCTGCATGATACTTTCTTTATTGTCCAATCTGTTCGCAGGTCCTTCTTCAGGTGAGACATCTTCAAAGACTCACTGCTACAAACAGCCCCAGTGCCAACGCAACCTCAGTCCCCGTCAAAGTGACGAATCAAATGTGCAGCCTGCTGACATTCAGCTGAGGAAGAAGGACACCACAACTGCTGATGTGAGAGGACTTTAAAGTTCAAATCTGTTCAGACTCAAGTCATGTCAGCCGCGGTTGGATTAGATGTACACAGATAAAAATGGCTTGTCAACCACTTGTGGTACAGGTCCAGCAGTACTTTATACAGGTCCAGCAGTACTTTATACAGGTCCAGCAGTACTTTATACAGGTCCACTACTTTATACAGGTCCAGCAGTACTTTATTGAATGTGATTTTACAGTTTTGAAGTGAATGCCATTAAAATATTATTTTTTATAGCTGAGTCATTCCGTGGCCATTAGAGAGATTTTGGAAGAGGTGGGGAAGAAGCAAGCAGAAATCCAAACTTGGCCTCTGACAGGACCAGAAGTTGCAGGTGGAGCAGCAGCAGACAGTCAAACCTGCTTTAATGACAGCAGCAATAATGTTCATTTCAATTTTAATGTTTGAAGTACATGCAACAGAGTTATACACCAGAACTAGCCAACATTATCACAACATTTACTGTTGGTGGTTAGATGATGTGCAAAACATTGATAGCTTAAAAGATGTATGTCAAACCAGGGCAAGCAGAAATATACTGCATGCATGTACTGTACGGTGGTTGTGTTGTTTTTCAGTGAGGTACCGTGAGGCTCTGGCTCAGATCCAGACTGTACTGAGTGACGTGCTCACCAAACAGCATTTGGAGAAGGTCAATGTGGAGCGGAAATACGGGTCAGTAAAGGAACGCCCCTCACCCTCTGCTGAAGACGTTATTCAGAAATAAGTTTAGGTAAGATAGAGCAGGGAGAGAGTTGATACAACACGATCAAACAAATCACACTTACAAATTCTTGTTTGAGGAAAGATTCTTAATGAGTGAGATTTTAGGTTTCAGTAACATGTATTTAAATCTTTTGAAATTAGTTTCTGGAATTCCTTTTAATTATGACTTGGAGGCTCTGGAGGAAGTTTTACTACAGTAAAAGTATACGGTTGGACGACACAAGTGGCCAAAGCAAACTGCATTCTTCTGTCCAATGTGAACGTCAACTTCAACCACCTGCTTTTTAAAGCCGCAAACACAGTTTTAAAATGCATCTTGTGGATATTTCTGTTCATTAGAAACATAAATAACCAGCTATATAAAAAGTAATGATTGTGTTGAACTGGGTCGATAAACTCCTGTTTTATGAGTAATTCCACGGTTAAATCACTTTAAGATCCTCAAACTAAACAACAAGAAAAGGGCAACAAAACAATCATTTCTTCTTTTATTGTTGTTTATTTATGGTGTTGTGAATTTCCTCACAGTTCATGATGTTGAGATATTAAAGAGCTAAACTAAATATATTGTTTTTAAATGCATTCTAAGTCCGATGAATGACGCCAAAGCACAACCCTGATGACAAAACAGAGGAAACGATGTTGTCGGGACCATTTTTAGTGTAATATCATGAACGATGTAAACAATTAGAATTGATCCAAAATGTCAAGGCACCTAATTCACCACATCAAATTCAACATGGCAGATGTTATCATTATTTAGATAATAGAAAAAAATACACCAGCCAATTTTCAATGCTGGAAGGAACCAACATGAAATGCTGTAAAATGTAAATAACTGGTCAGAAACAATCTTATAATTGATAAGAACAAGATGAGATAGATGCTGTAAGGCATACCGCGTGTGTGCACAATCAATTCTGAAAATGAATTGTGAAATCACAGAACCACAGGATGCTAATAATGTTCTGAGTTACTCCCCACAAATATACGTGTTGTTTGACTTTTACATACAGAGGTGTGCTGGATGCCCGTCGACAGCGTGTGGTGAAACTTCAACTCCTCTCCCTTGCTTCACGTCAGAGGATCTTACTGGTGGTCGTCCAGAAGCAAATGCATTTGGAAGAAATGTATTTGACATTGAAGGCCAAACTCTCAGCTCACCATCCCACCCTTCAAGGCAGCCCAACAGTGAGACAGCAGCCAGGTCACCTGACTCCATCCTCCACATCGGCCTCTTCTGAAGGGAGAGAAGAGTACATGGTTTTTCCAAACAGCTGTTATCAAGGTAGTCAAAGAAATGAGAGCCCTCGGCCAATTACACAGGCCAGCCCACGGAGAGCTGCACCAAGGGGCAAAACCAAGGGCCGGACGAAGTCCAGATCTCCTGCCTGCTCAGCAACCCGGGGGAAACACACTGACATGTCGAAGGAGAAAATTAGCAGCTGTCATGGAAGCATTTCTCAACCAGGAAACACGTTGCAACACATCAGCTTTCAGATGAAAAGAAAAAATGCTCTGATCCAGACAAGAGAAGAAGACAGCAGCTGTCTCTCTAAGCTCCTACTGAAGGGGAAGATATCACCTGGAAGTGTTCTGAAGCTGATGTTGAAGGTGTGAAGAGACCTCATGAAACCTATTCAGTTCCTGTCTTTTGGCCTGTAACTCCCCCAGCATACATCGCACATACACAAACACTTTACAGCCATGCTTTTCTGAATTTAGCTAAATCTTGGGATATTGGCTTCAGCCAAGATCTGGAAGAATTGAAAACATAATTTTCCCAGTTTTCTTCGCGGCTGTAAATCTGATCCACACAAAACCTTGTAATAAATATCTATGGACCTTCTTGACAAAATTTCGATTTTTGAAGTTTTGAAGGAACGTCTTGCTCTGGATCACAGTCAAAAGAGGAAGAGTTGTATATATCATGAAAGTCCTCCAAGGCTGCATGTCTACTCTGAATGAAACATAGCAAGTGCAATCAATGGAAACTAGAATAACACAAAGTTATTAACGGATTATGATTGTGCAGACATGCAAAGTTATCAAGGAACTACCCTGCAGTCAAAAGTGTGATATATGTTGACCAGTCAGTTATTTTTATTACATTATGAGTATAGCAAGAGGTCAGAGTTGCTCATGTGAGGGACATGGCTCTGTAGGAGTTCATTAGATAACGTAGCTTTACGCCTTGTATCAAAGTTTACATGCTGGCCTTGTAAAACCTCTAAAGTACAGTCCTGAGATTTCCCTGCAGCAATGAAGAATGCGTTGCCTGGCCAGACTGATGGCCACTGGGGTCAGCTGTTGCCCAATAGTTAGAGAAGCGGGCTTGGTACCAAAAAGGGTCGCCAGTTCGATCCCCATGACTGTCAGGAAAAGATGTGGCCAGAGTTAGTGAAGCTCCACTGTGTTCACTGTGTGTTAGCATGTTCACCTACAGATGGGTTGAATGACGAGAAAACATCCCATTGAGGGATTAATACAAGTATACAAAAATGAACCACTTCTGCATTCAGGTGCATAAACTGGAACATCACATCAGTCAAGGAAGGTCCTACAGCAGGTAGAAGGCTCAGCATTCCCAAGATGCAGCACACAGTGCAGAGCAGCAGTACTGGCAACATAATCTATCTGTTACCATTAGTGATGTCATGTAAAGAAAACGTCTTCTCTTGAAGTAAGATTTGTCTTTCATCCTTCAGGGTCACTGGCACTTTGCTCATGTGCAAGGGGACGGGTCGATAAAAGACAGTAAGGGAAAGTTACACCTGGCTCCAGAACCCTGGCTGGAGTCTATCCTGGGGAACAACATCCCCGTGAGCTCAACATTTGCCTTGGACAAGGTGCGACACATGACCACTGCAATCTGACCACAACACACAAAACATGAGAATAGCAGGAGAAACAGGAAACTGTTGGCCGTACGATGTTCCTCCATTGTTCTTCTCCAACGCCGCTTTCTAACATCCAGACAAACAAAAGCACCGTGGTCATTGTTTCCAATGAGAGAACACTGCAGTGGGCAAAGACAATAGTTGAACTTGGTGAGGAGAAGGACTAAATGACTGTGTCTGTTAAACATTTCCAGTCACATACAATCATTTTCCGTGTCATCATAAACCACTTCGTAGTGAAACTTTTGAATCTATTACTCTGACTGACCTTCCTGGATTCTGTGTCATTGTTTTTCCATTACCTGAAACTACATACTCTGATCTAATGAGACCTCTGGATCAGATCTGTTAGAAGGTCCAGCAAGAACTACGAGGTACGGTGGGGTGTAGAATGAGCCACTTTGGGGCAGTTCTGTTTAACATCACACAGAAACAGATGTTGTTTGGTTGGTGGAGGTCTGCGCTCTCTGAGTGCCCGTCTGTCAACAGGATCACAGAACAAAAAGCCTCTCCTGAGTGGAACTCCTGACGGAGGCTGGCTGTAAAATGTTCAAAACAAAACTGACACATCTATCAAAGACAGTTAGAGTCTCATGTGAGGCTCAACACCAAAATGAGGCTTCAGGTGGGAGTCTGGAGACGGGGGGGGGCAAGGCACATCACGAGGTTGTAGATTGTTTACTGGAAGTGAGGAAGCATTCACACTCATCCTCCATTTCTTCCATCTCTTTGATAGAGTTAAAATAGCAGCAGGTTGTTGAGGCCTGGTCCTGAGAGCTGCTGAAGGACATTTGATCGGCCTGTAGGTTTCACATATCCCACCAGGACACTGTCAGGATGAACGGAGGCATGCAGGCATGAATAAAACAGCATTTATGAGCAACACATGTCACAAAGATGTTTCTGATTAACACTGATCACTTTTTTTGCCAGGTGAGTTTCAGAGACAAACCTTTGTCTCATTACTTGTGTAACATGGAGGCTGAAGAAAACACACCAGAGAGGTGTTCTGAGGAGGACGTCCAGCATCGCACCCCAACGTCTACAGCGAGCACAGGTGTGTTCCTGCCTGCTGACACACAGAGGACAGGCAGGCAGCGACTGACACGTCCTTCTGTTTAAATAATTCATCAGCTGCCTCAGGTCTCCCACCTGGAGGTTCTCTGAATACGGTTGCTAACAGTCTCATTACAATATGTTGCATTATAAGAGGGACTTGATATGTCCATCATGGTCTTGAAATTCTTTTCTCTCTTCATTGTTTTACAGTGTCAGACATCATGAAAATCAAGACCATTTCTTTAGTGGATGATGACGAGCTGTTGCCGAGTGCTGTCGTTGACTTCTACTGGGAGAAGCTGTTGCAGAAGGACTTGTCTGACTCTGACTGGGGGATGGATTCATAATTAGTCATCCTCCCACATCCACCGATTCACATGTTCCATGGTCGTTTTACCATGAGTGTTGATTGTTGATTGTTGATTGTTTATCGTCATTGTGGTGGTAAAATAATACCTGATCTCATTGATCACCTCGAATTCAAAACATCTTATCTGCTGTTCAGAACACAAGTCGACGAATGTTTGTTGTGTTGAGTTTAAACTCTTCATCAGATCCTTAAAACTGTTCAAACCAAACGTTCATTTCACGTTTTCCTATTTAAGGAAGTCAATAAAGTTCCTGCAGCTTCACGTCATGTAGTCATTGTTCTGGTCCTACTGGGTGAGGAGGAGGGTTAATAATTAGAGACCGGGATGTAAATGTACGGAGTGTGGGCGGACCCCCGCCGGGTCTCTACCCCCCCCCCCCCCCCCCCCCCCCCCCCCCCCCCCCCCCCCCCCCCCCCCCCCCCCCCCCCCCCCCCCCCCCCCCCCCCCCCCCCCCCCCCCCCC
>CAAKHC010009575.1:100664-118474 GCA_901007825.1 Macroramphosus scolopax | reverse complement strand
TCTCTCTCTCTCTCTCTCTCTCTCTCTCTCTCTCTCTCTCTCTCTCTCTCTCTCTCTCTCTCTCTCTCTAGAATATAGTTGTCTTTTGCCAGTGTTGTCTTGTAATTAAAAGTGCAAGAACTGACACTTTAAACGTGTTTTCTCTGGGAAGCGTCCACTCATACGACGGTCAAAGATCAACCTCATATAACAAGATGAATCCTTTAAATACAGCAGCTGACGCACGACATCTCAGGGCTCCGGATGAGCTTGTCTCACCATCATCCAGGAACCGTCCCGAAGTGAACGTAATTTCTTTACTTTGCTATAATCTAATTGTTCTTAGTTGTAAGTGGCCACACAGTTAAATATAAAGGACATCAGGGATTAGATTAGATTAGAAATATAATTCGATTGTATAAAACGTCAAAAAAAATGCCTTTTTGCAACAAGCAGGCCTCAGGTTCTTACTGACAGGGCTTTTACTCCGATGACTAACAGAAACATCCATTTAGACTCTCTGGTTAAAGATCCACTCAGGTTTGAAGAAGCCGTCTTGGTGCTTGCTGTGTTTTTAGGTCCCGCCAGCAGGCGTCTTGGCTTTGCACCAAAACATCTCAGGTCTCCCCTTCAGTGACAGCAGGTATGAAGGGATCTGTTACAGTCACTAATCAGCACTCGGGTCAAAGTGTTAAAGTGATGAATGAATAAAAAATGATATATAATAATATCCTGTTCGTCAAAGGGAGGAAGATCCCAAACACATTTATTATTGATGCCGTCACTATCAATCCCTGGAAACGCGTCATGTTTGTAGAAGATGTAGCCAGAATTCTGTGTTTACATTCAGCCGAGACGGATGAAGTCGTCTTGCAGATGCAGTTCGATCTCGACGAATTAACTCGATAAATTCCCCCCTTTGCAGAGAGGCAGCGCTGCCTTTTGAAGGGGAAGATTGCAGATGCCCATACCGCGCAATCTGCATCCACGATATGTCATTACATACTTGTGCATCAGAAGAGCAATCGGTGGTAATGGGGGGGCAATTACACAGAAATTACAACCTGTCTGAGGTTGTAGGACTGCGAACGCTCGGGACGGAAATAGCGTACGATCAACGCATCGATCTGTGTGCGACAGAACCGCTGTGCTCAGCGTATCGCTGTTCTTCACTGTGGAGTCGAGAGGCAGGGAACAGACCGGCATTTCCATAATCTTACATGAACACCGACTTTGACCTTGTGTTACTTAATACCCAGCGCGGCTCAACACTTGAAAGATCTCTTATCTCCATTTTGATGAAGTTCAGAGGGGGGAAGTGGATTCATCCCTTCTCCCTCCTGGAAATACCAAAGGTTAAAATCTAGTCACTCCATATTTCATGTATGAGTCTGAATTTCATGTCAGAGATAATCTCCTTTTTTAAAGTATGACCGAGCTTAGTCCGTGATGTTGAGCCTGTTGGAATTTGCTCTTTTTCTTGAATAGATTCTCGAGCTAAAAATGAACACTCAAAGATTTGTATCGAGAAATAGAAAATCCTCACGTTGAACGTTCTGCTATGAAGCTTGACTTGTGCCAAGTTATAATGCTACGCCGCTGGAATAGCTACCACCTCCTCCTCCCTCTGCATCAAGTGACGAAGCTCCGAAAGGGTCAAATACCAACTCTTTCTCGCTCCCTTTGCATCTCATGCAAGCCCTTCTTATGGCGTCAGTCTGAGCGTCTTTCAAACAGCTCTCATGCTGTCAAAATGACAAGCACAGCTTCTGACATCAACATCGTCCAACAGAGTTTTTGACACAAGCCCACAAACTTTCAGTCCTCCGGTCGAGGTCTGCTCGGGTTCAGGGGAAGGTCGTGGTTGGGGTTACGGTAAACACTTTACATGGCCGCTGGAACGTTTGCTCTGCATTCCTCAACATGACAGGAGAATTACATAGGAGATCCTGGACAGCTGCCGCGTCTCATGCAGATGCTAAAGGGGTAACGAGTTCGTCTTATGAGCTTCGTTATTTGATGCAGAGGGTTGGAAATGTCCTTCAAGTAAAAGCATGCTATAATTAATAGTTTAGGATGAAAATGTACCTAATGACACTATGTCAGTGCCACACATATGTGTATAGATTCAGTTTAATCGTTGGAATGTTTCATAGATTCCCGTTCGAGGTCGTGACTGCTTTTGAGCTAAAAGCCATTGATGCATGCGGGACTCACTGAAGCACGGCGCTCGATATCATAATGAGAAATGTTTTCAATACAATGTATATATCATGGCTAATTAGAGCCGGGGATGCCTTCCCTCTCCACCGTCGGTTGATTGAACTGCGACCCTGACATTTGCCGGAGGGACAATCTCCGGACCTTATCGGGGACCTTCCTGGTTCGGTTTCGCATTGTTTTAAAGCGAGTCGTAATGAGCGTCTGGGTTTGAAAAGCGGAGGGAGCAGGACACCGCTGAACCCCCAACCCCGACTGTTATAACACAGTTAAATTATTCATTTGAAGTAATCGTCTCGCTGATGAAATATTCATCATTTTGTAATGGGGGATGTATTGATTTAAATAGCAGCGCTTTTTTTTTTTTTTTGTAGAAAAAATCTCCAGCTTTGGCCAGTGGAAAGAAAAAAAAAATAGCAAAGACTGAGACGTATTCTGTAGATTACCTAATGGTATTTTATCAGCACTGAGCCCTTGTGCTGATTACTAATTAGGCACTCTGGTGTGGAAACTATTTGGAGAAAATCACAGATCCTTCACACGGCAGATTAGAAATCAGCGGTTACTTGGAAGGAAAACATTGTTACTCTCCATTGCATCACTTCGTTTTCCTGAAGGGGCCCAATGACCACTTACGACATCGTGCATTTGTTCGTTTTTTTTTTCATCATAAAATCTATGACCTCGGAATAATAAATTACCTCTGAGACGTTTTGTTACGAGGATACAAAAAGTGTGTTGAGGAAGAATAACAGGACGATATAATATAGTTTTTTTTCTTCGTTTTCTCATGAAACTCGACGGAAGGTTGGAAACAAGCGATTAGATTTTCGTTTTCATTAGTTTTTTCTTTATTATTCCAGAGTTTTGAGCTCTCTGAGTGCTCTTCTATAGATGTATTATTTACACTACCAGAATAGAAACTGCAGCACATCTCCTATATTGCTTTACAGTTTGTGATCACATTGCTCAATATTTTAATATCTTTACGACCCACATAGGAACCGTGACATCCCTTCCTCTTCCACCGCTGAGTTGGTGGAAGGATGGATAATCTGAAGGCCACAGAGCCACATTAAAATGATCTTTTCTTGAGCAGGTAGGTGGATTAAGACACGCTGATTCAAGTCTACCTTGTGTCTGTATATACAGTATATTATTCTACTGATGGCTATGACAAGTTCCAGTTTCCTTCCTGTGCTTCAGTTACATTAAACTTTCATGTAATGAAAATTGGACAAATTCCAAACCTTTTTTGTGACAAGCCCATAAAATCAGATATGAAGGAGCTTTTATTTTATCCAGTTGTCCATGCAGCTTTAATATATATATATATATATATATATATATATATATATATATATACTGCTGGGAAGACCTCCCAGATTGGATGCTCCCTGCTGCGGGAAGAAGGCAGCGTAGAAAACAACAGCATGATAAAAAATGTGCACGTGGTAGCTGCAAATAATCTAAGACTGGAAATACACTTATAGATAAAAAGACTCGACACGCATGGAGGAGCAGCAGCAGAGAGGATGTCTGGAGGACAAGAGGCCGGTGACCTCTGACATTACCAGCTTATCAGAAGCATGTTTGTTGGTGGCCGGTGGTCTAATTCGGTAACTGTTTCTTCTCACCTAGTTGTTGGTCTCATATGGAAGCTATGCCGCGGCTGATAAGGTCTCTGTGTTTTTTTTCCCGGTGATGCTAATGCGGTTTACATTTCTTGAGGGTGAGTCTGGAGCCGTTTCGGGAAGAAGAACAGTTGAGCAGTTGATTGCTTTAAAGTAGAGGAGTCTGATTTGAGGAGCCGGAGGGGTCGAAGGCCGATCGGTTGATATTCTGCGGTTGGAGGTTAAAGGGCGGCGACGGGGGCCGAGCCGCGGCAAAGAGAGGAGCGGGAAGAGACGTCAGGGAGACATCTGCTGCTTTGGGACTGAGAGCCGAGCCAGGATTTAATATTATAACTTCTCTAATAAGAGTTATGTTGATGTTAATGGTGCTGTTAATGGCTCAGGTGGTAATAAATAGTTAAGACAGAAGTGAAGTCCCAGAAGAATCCTTATATTTTGGGCTCCTGTTATCATCCTAATCAGATCTTGTGTGCACACTGTATTCTGTTGTGTGCCTACAAATGTTGGTCATTCTGAGTTTTGTTGACACGATACAAAAAAATCTTCAAAAGATGATTTAAAAAAAAAAGAAACTTCCTGTCTTCAGTGAAGGTAGAACGTCTTTCAAAGGCAGACCTTGTGACTCCAACGATGTGAGAGGAACACAATCTCTTACAAATGTTTATTTCAGAGGCCTTTCATGTTCTGGTGGGATGTAGTTTACTGTGATCGTTCTCAGGGTTTAACATCAGCGGAGGTGAAGAACCTATTTTTACTGGCATTACTACTAAATGGATGATTCTTCTCCACCTATACTTCTGTTCTTCTACATGTTGGCATGTCATCACATTTAAATGGATATAATATGTTCTATTTGTGGCTTGTATTATGTTACAATAAGGCCAAGGTGAAAGAAGAAGCAGGAGGCCCTCGTTGGATCGGAGGGTTTCCTTGCTTCTGGCAGTTGAAGGTCAACTTGGGGCGACAGCTCAAGTTCCCGGACACCGTCACAGCCACCACATCCAGGCCAGACATGGTCCTGGTGTCAGAAACAACGAGACAAGCGGTCCTGACGGGGGTTGACTGTTCCCTGGGCGGAAACGGGAGGAAGCGAGACAAGTATGTGGGACGATGAAAGAAGGCGATAGAAGTCTCAAGGCGACACCGTGGATGTTGGAGGCTGCATGGGTCAACCAATGACCCTATTTATGATCAATATTTGGAATGCTACATACAAAACACATCGCTGTGTGTGTGTGACTCTGCACTGTGCTTCCTCGATGTCTCACACCACAGTAACGCCAGTAGCCACAGTGAGGTCAGAACCAGAATACTCATGAAACAGCAACTTGACACTTAATCTGACTTCGTAAAGCTGCATAATGTGCTATTTCATCTGGGCTGAAGCCCTGATAATGTATGCAGTGACTCAGGAGCTGCTGCAGACTGTTGCATGTATTCAGTGATGCGGCGTGGGTGGCGGCACCAGGAACCTTTTTCCTCTGTCTAGATGATACACTAACAGATCAGTTAAACTTCTGCTCCTTCTTGGTTAGACACATGATGTAATTACAGAGACATTCAATTAGCTCCCTCACGTTCCAACCAAACCTTAATTCGGCCTCAAACGTTAATATTATTCTCTCCCTTCGTTTCTGAAATGACTTGTCTCAGAAGCATCTGTGTGTGTGTGTGTGTGTGTGTGTGTGTGTGTGTGTGTGTGTGTGTGTGTGTGTGTGTGTGTGTGTGTGTGTGTGTGTGTGTGTGTGTGTGTGTGTGTGTGTGTGTGGGCAAGGGAACCCGGCAAAAAGTGCAAAAGATTTCGTCACAGCTTGGGAAAAAGGCGAAGGTGTTATCTAATGAAATCTAATGAAAATGAGAAACACTATTCCCCCTGCAGAGTCTCTGCCAGAAGAATGTCAGAACAACTGAGCTCGTGCCCCCACTGTCGCTCCTGCTTCCCCGTTTCATAATGAATTTAACAGGCTTCCATAACGAGGCTATTATAGACTGCAGCCTCCCAGCCGAGAGAATTAGATAAGAGGACACCTGGACACTTCAGCAGCCATCAAACTAGATGCCAATCAAATTAACCAGGGTCTTTGTTTCTCCTCTTGTTTGTCTCCCAAAAGACAATCCTCTACAATCATCCCCTGCAGGTCTCCTCACCCGGTTATTTACCGGTTACATTTTCTTGGAAACGACGTGTTCTCAAAACGGACCCGATCAAATGTTATTTTTATGTCACTTGAAGCAAAACTTTAGAAAGTCATTGAGGAAACTGATGCGACCACGCTGAGAACCGCGACGCTCAACATGTTGTTCCGCAGCGATGACAGCAACGTGCACAGAACATTAAGGGGGAATTGACTTTCTAACTGAAGGCTTACAGGTTATCAGAGGGAGGTGGAAGCAGACAGAGGGCGCCACATTATGGGACGTTTTCTAGCTGCGGGGAAGCTCGGAATAATACAGTCCCATCATCGCCGCCACTGTCGAGAGTTGGACTTTCTGTACAGGGAGGAGACGGCAGATACAAGGGAGAGCAGATTAGCGATAGAAACGTACCTCTTGACGGCGCTTGACACTGCACATTAACGTGAGTCGCTCTGTGATTAAGAAATAAAATGGGTAAATATAAGACGTCGCCTTCCAAATGCCATTCGTAAGCCTCCAACTCAACAGTATCTTATAGGGAGTTGTTTACTAAAGATTTAAGTCTGGATGTTGCATTAAAAGGGCTTTATCTAAATGTCACTGCCTTAGCGATTGTTCATTATGTCGCCTGTATTGATCCCCAAATCTTACCTCTTCGCCGAGGTCCTACATCATTTGTCCCTCGCAGCCCAGTCGCCTCAGTAGCCGACGCCCACAGCTTAGTCAGAATCTCTGCACCCTCTTTCATTTCCCTGTGTTAAGAAGGACTTGATTTCCTTCCCTTAATGCTTTCTAACCCTGCCACAGTCTCCAGGCAACTCAAAGGCTGTTGAGCTTGTTAAGTCTCTATCCCCTGCAGAGTTCCTTTAAGTTTTTTTTTCATGCACTTCCTGAACCTCGTGCGTGTTCCTGCTGAAGATCAGACCGTATTCACCCGCCAAGCACTTTGAGAATAATTAGAGCAGCAATATGTGTTAGGCAGTCTGAGCCCTCATTAAATTGCTGTTAATGTGGCTGTTTGAGACGGTTGGTTTTGACAATAGCGTGACGTGAAAGCGACAGGAAACAAGAGGGGCACTCTCAAGTGGATGATTGCTGGAGAGGCCTCCCGTATTTCCTGCGAAATAATCCTAATGGGGGAATTTAATGCAACCATTCATTTTTCTTTTACATACAGTATTTTATAGAAGGTTTGTATCGAACATATCTGTAAAAGTTTCGCTGCCTGGGTTTTTTTTTAAATATTTGATGTGTGGAATTACAGCAACTAAAGTATGTATGGTGGTCAGACGAGACAGATGGGCCAAGGAAGGGCTGTCGTCATGGCAACCAAAGTATGTAAGGATAGATTATATGGCTGAAATCATAAAGTAGAGGTCACTGATGGATCATTTACATTTCATCCTATAAATAAGCAAAAACTTTTAGTAGGTGCATTCTTTGATAGCACAAGTTCTTTCAAAATAAAAGGCTCCTCTTATGATGCCAATGCATCAGAAGGCCGTTTTAATGCGGCGCCGGAATAAAACTCTGTATTCAAACGTCGACTGTGTCTGACAAAACATGAAAAATATGAGGAAAATGTTGTTTTTTTTCCGCTCGGTGGTGACTGACAAATGAAATGGTTGCGCTGTATGCAGGACCGGGGCAACACTGTGTCCCTGCCAGCGGAGTGGCACATTAATTAGTTCTGTTGAGCATCACAAGACAAATCCACGAAAAAACCTGTTTTATGGTTAGCAGATATTGATCTGATTACATCTCAAGCTACAGGAGCACCCAGTTATATCTGGTGTGTCTTTTTGCAATCAAAGCCTCCTTCACAATAAGATGAAATACTAATGCAGTATAATACAACAACCCTGCAATAAATAGTTCTTGTACTGAATCTGTTTGAGGAAGCTGAGATGTTCTAATTCTACTTTGTATAAATGAGATGGACAGAATATTAGGAACAGCTGTCAGGATATACAACTCAACAGCACCACTCAAGGATGTTGTATTATACTGTAATATCAAGGCGTTCCTAATAAATTGCCATGTGAGTGTATATGTCTGCAAACGGGTTTTCCAGTCCTGATAACAACCAAAAGCACCCACATTTACTCATCAGGGACATGTTATACAATGATTCTTCAATGTTTGGATGCGTGTCTGACACATTTTCATACATAATATAATTCCTCACACGCACTGTAACCGCTGTGTGATCCCTGCCGCCTCTACCTCTTGTACCTACCGATGCGGAATGTAAACACAACCCACTGTAACAACCTCTTTTAATCTGGTATAACAGAGACATCATCCAACAACCGTTGCACCGCGTATCTTTGTAGGTCGTGTCTTTCTAGTTCGTCAGATGTTTTGCCTCTTCAGCGCGCGTTTCTCCTCTAACATTAAAGAGAAAATCAAATACTTTCGGGAGGAGTCTATTTCCCACGTTTGTTTATAACACTGAGGGGGAAAAAAAAAATCAAACGACTCTTGCTGACAGCTCCGGAATCAAAGTTCATCCCAGATCACTCGTACCAGAGCGTGTGTGAGTGACAATGCCATTAAGAAAATATATAATTTCCTATACAATTATTTTTATGGCGAGACAGTGCACATCTGTTTCCCCAGAGGTGGTTGCATATTGTTCTGCATTCCAGCATACAAGCCATTAGACAAGGGCAATTGAGTGGAGTTGTCAAATTCGAGAAGATCTATGGCGCTGATGGAGACGACGAATACATTGTGCTATTCCCAAAAGCACATAAGGGAGGAGGTAATCTGTGTCCCGCCTTGCCCCTTACAGCCCGGCAAGTACGAGAAGCTATTGGCACGATATTATTTTAACAGCCTCGGTGATGGCGGCAGATATGCTGGCGATCACTATTGCTTGCTACCGATATCTTCCCCCCTATAATCAAAGCAAGTGTCACCAGAGGGTTTTTTTTTTTTTGGGAGCCAAACTCTGCATTTAAAAACAAACATTTGATGAATAGCAGTGTTGTGATGTGGCAATATTTGAATCGCCAGATATGTAACTGCTGCAGGATACACTCGGGGGACGCCAGAAGATTGCATACGCAATGTTATCATTTCACAGATAAGATGTAATCACGGTGGCTACGCTATCAGGGGACCGCCGGCATGCATCTTTTGTGACAGGCCTACCGGTGCAATTTTGTTTGATTACTTTATATCCAGAAGAAAAGAAAAAAAAATCTCATTCTAATTGTGCACATTCTGACTTGGTGGTGAAATGCATCTATCATGATGACAATTGAAGGTGATGAAAATATGAACAAGGCTTTGATTATTAAGTCTAATTGGATCATCACAGCCCCATGTCACGCAGACAAAGATAACCAACGGGTACGACCGTGGCTTAAATCTTTTAAAAAAGCGGATGAATTATTGCCAAACGCCGAGGTCAGGAAGTCTCTCCAGGCAACCTGTCAGGATTTGGCTGCACGCTTCTGCCTCTGCTTACATTTCTTTATAAAAGCTGTCGATCCCACACCTTTCCCAGGGCTTTGCAGTCTGTCACCCAAACAGAGCATGTCCATCTGTCCCTTCCCATTTCACTCTCTGTCGTGCTTCGCCGTGGCTGAGCCCCGTCATGTAACGCAGGGATGGTTGACAGCTGTTTGTTGATTCACTGCCACAGCTTATTTCCTCTGTCTGTTTGTTTTGATGTCAGCATTCAGCGGGATCAGTGGGTGAGTCAGAGCGCCTCTGTTTCAAGGCCCACTCCTGACATCAGGAAACAGACACCGCAAAGGAGTTGGCCTTTTTTTTTTTTTCCCCTGAATGTCAGGGCCGTTTCAGCGGAACCCTCTTGGACAACTACCTGCTTGAGTTCATCACCAGGGAGATCACAATCACTCCTTTCATGGATGTTAATTTGGCTAAATAGCCCTCATATGATTTGCAGAATGATGTAGTGAGGTTCACCTGTGGACAGACTTGTGTTGCTTCCTGCTTCTGCAGGACACAATTCCATCTTTGCACTCACAATCCCAAGTCAAGTTCTTCATATTGCATTTCTTTTTTTTCCCGTCGATCACGTAGCGTTGTGTTTGTGTGCCAAAGTAATAAGCATGTTCCTGCAGGGAGGATTCTATCTTTCTGTACAGACGCACATCTTCCTTCCTCGCTGGTGCAACTTGATTAGTAAAAAAGTGGAAGTGTAATCAGGGAAATTAGGTTCCACTAAATTGATTTACTAAATACATTTGCCGAACCAACCTAATTACTGCACTAAAGACTGACTCAAGCCCGAGTCATGTGACACGAGCCTTTCTAGTATCGTAGCGTTCTTGAGGAATGAAAGAGAAATACAAGTCACGGCAACAGTTCTAGTAGCAACATGTGGCTTGACTACAAGTGTGCATGCAAGCATGCTCATAATACACAATATACTGGGTCAAGGAAGAACCCATTAAATTCATTAATTAGGCTTTAAATAAAGCGTGAAACAAACAAAAAGCAAACGTGATTCGTGGTGCAGTAACTGATGGCAGGATGTGATCCAAACGTCTTCGCATGCGGCCCGATGTTTGATCCCCGATGTTCTAATTCCCTCCAATGGCAGCGAACACACATATCAAACATTCTTGGAATTCTTCTCCCGACATTGGCTTCACTTTAATCAGAACGCCGCCACGAGCAAAGAAACACACTAACAAAGAAATGTTCAGTAAGGTGACAGTTTTTGTGAGCAGGAGAAATGTCTTGTTGCTTTGAGGTCACAGTAGCGTGACAAGATTTGTTCAAGATGACAGATGGCCCCGAAAATGCAAAGCAAAACAGCGCGGCAACACAGTGGTATGTAGGAGGGCGTCTTAAATCAGACAAGTAGGAATGTTAAAAATGGATGGAGTGCAGCAGCAGCGGCAAACACCACGCCGGCTTCCACTCAGTCGGATCAACACGAGAGAGAAACGCCAGTGTACCAATTAACAGCAGGAGAGCTTTGCCTTGGTCCAAATGAATCAAGGTTTGTTCTGCAACATGGTCGTGGCAGGATGACAAAATAGCACAAATCCATGTGTCCACCCCGTGTGCAGCCTGTGCCGGCGCCTCGTACTTGTGTATGTGTTGCAGTATCTCCGTGCGCATTCTGCCCTCAGTGCGAACCGATCATTTTTATGACAGCATACCTAAACACTGCTGACAAAATACTTCTTTGCATGTCCTCGGCCTACTCTTTTTTTTTTCCCTTCCGGTGGATTCCTGCTGGAGGATAATGCCTCATATCATCTCAAGACAGTTCCAGAAACATCACAGTGTTGCCAGCTCAGTCTCCAGATCTCAACCACATAAAAACGAAAAAAAACAACCTTTGGAACGAGGTGAAACAGAATGCATAAAGCAGGAATATTCCACAAAAGTGTTCGACGTTTGCAGACGAAATTGAATACCCTAAGACCATCAAGGACTGACAAGGGCAGATAAAGACGAGGCTCTTCCTCAGTTTCGTGATTAATCCTGTACTTCACACATATACCCGACATAATGCTTCGGGTTTGTAGATATTACCAGCAACTACTTAATACTTTGCCCGCAATTTAAGGCCATAATTGTACAAGCATGATGGACAGTAAATATCTTTTTGTGGCCGGTTTGTTTCAGGACGCATCAACACAAAGAGCTTCATTCAAAAAGCCGATGCTGTTTGAGAATTGCCAATCATGAAGTCTTCCCTCGCGTGCTATCCCACAATGCATTGTATCCGGTTCGGCATCATATAAACAGTTCAGAAGCAGAACTGGTTGTACTTGGATATCAATCTGCTTCTCCCAGCTAGCTGGAGGCGATTCAATGAATATGATAATGACATGTGTGACGATCGGAGGGGTTATTGTTGCGGGAAATTTAGAAAATCACATTCTTGGAAGTTCTTCCTTACGCGGGACAGTCATCAATCTCTGTTATGAATACGCCTTGTGTTGACAAACAGATTTCCTGAATAGGCTCGGATGAATTTTTTTTCCTCCTATTACGAGGGCGAGAAAAAAAAAAAAAAAAAGGAAAACGAAAATGAATCTTTTGAACGTCCCCTGGCATCGTGACAAAGGCTGGAGAAAATTAAAGTGAACACAACTTGTCTTCCCCAATAAGCACAGCTAGTTTTCTTGCACCTTGATGCCCTTGTGCCTCATGTGGGATGAAAAGTGGAGCCAGTCTGACTAGCTGAACCGTAGATTCATTGTGACTGACGTCCACAGCGTTTAGCGTACCGTTCAATCTTTTATGCGGTGAAATATTAAGGACATTAAAGACGTGTTCCTGCTTCTCACATGCTTGATTTTTAACGCTGTTTTGTGTATATGTCACCGTGCATAGGGGGGAAATTGCATGCATGGGTAGCTAAGAGACAGACGTGAATAAGATAGATAATAAAGCTTGTTTCAATTCGTTGCTTTATTTTGTGCACAAGAATGCAGCCGCAATATCCGGTCACATGGTTACCCTGGTTACCCTTTATAATGTGGTAACATTCTTTCTCTTTGTGCATCTTCACAGAACACTTTGCATCATGCTGAATACTCAAGAAGCCCTTCATTAGCTCATGATTAACTAACCATTACTTGCCCTGGTTGTGACCCCCAGGCAGTAAAGTCAAATACAATCCTGCAGCACCAAGTAGAAAATAGTTCAAGTTTGGTTCGCCATCATTTGATTTTTTATTATCTTTGATTTTTTTCCATCCTTTCTGCAAGAACACGCCGCCCCCGCAGCTCCACACTCCAGCAGATACTTTAAAGCTGTAAAATATCTAAACTTTTTGCATCTTGCGCTTGTGAGGCAAAGCTTTTTCTTGATTTGCAGTATATCTTTAGTAAGCTGTCTGCAGGGTTGCAGACAAGAGCAGGTTGAACTGTGTTGCACATCAGGGTAATCCTACATTCAGAGTACTATAATTCTGCTTCATGTATTTATCTGTAGGTACTGTATGCACGTTACTGAAGGACAGGCTGCACAGGACGACCGTCTGTATTAGAGCAGCACGTCTTATATAACCTGATATGGAGGAGAAAAAAAAGTGAACGCTCTCCAAATTCTTCCTTCCAGTTTTCAAAGTCATCCATCCTGCGAAGTGATAGGTCAGTTAAGGCAGATAAGGCAGAGGCAGTTTCTCAAGTCCAGCCAAGTAGATTTCTTTGATTTCATTCCTATCAGGAATGGGGAGTGTGTGTGTGTGTGTGTGTGTTGGAGGGTGTTTTAAAGCCTCAATCCTTGGACAGACAATGTCTTAAAACACAGTGATTTAAATGCATTTTCCTCCCAAAGCGGTAAAAAGTAGGTAAAACTCAGGCAGATGGGCTGTAAAAGAAAAAAAAAAAAGCACAAATGTAAGCAGAAATATAATGTAAGGAAAAAAATAATATTTTCCGTTTTAATGGAATGATCTTTCTGCTCAACTTATTACTGAACAATCTTATCTTTTCATTGTACAAATAAAGATTTTTCCTCCGTAACAATGCAGCACATTGGACATACAGTAGATAGTGATGAGAAGTGCTGCCTTCATTTTGGACAGTTGCTGCTAGTTTCTTGTCATTTCAACATAATGTTCTGTCGTTCACTCGGCTCCTTTAGACAATTGCATGCCAAGGCAGCATATCCTGACGAGCAATGAACGTCTGCGCTGTAAATTATATATTGTTAGGACAAGATATGCAGAGATACGGGTGCTTTAAAGTAAAACATGAGCATGAGAGACATGAAGCCGGCATTACACTTCTGAGGGAAGGGTTTATTAAACTTTAAAAATACAAAGAAGTAGAGAAGAGAACTAAACTCTTTTTTAATTTATGAGGACTTTAGTCGGATTTCCTGGGGTTAACACGGATTATGTCCACGTCAATTAGATCACATAGAGTGAAGGGTTGCAACAACCTACAGAGCGGCGGATCACTCAGGGATGGACATCGAGACAATCTTTGAAAACACTAGTCATGCCACTGGAATGACGGTAGTTCTGTGAGCTGCTCGGCAATCATTGTGCAAGTCATGGTTTGGAGAGAGTTGGAGATCCAGCGGGGAGCAAAGCCACCCTGCAGTCCTTTCTGCAGCTTCAAAGCTGTCAACTGTGTCAGGGCTGAAAAGCCACAGTCACAGAAAAGCAGCGTGTTATTTAAGGCACATCTTCCTTATACTTTTTTTGTGTGTGTGTGCTGCAAAAGGTGACAGATTCAGGCACACAAACGATACAATCGCTGCGTTAGTTCCTTTGATTGTTTCAGGTCACACGGCAACATTCAACAGCAGTCCGAAGTTTTAAACAAAGGCACATACCAGCAAACTGTTCTTTTCTCTTCACCATCGTTGCTTTCGCACAATTAAAAAAACACCAGATCAACATCGGTTGGTGGACGCATTCATTTCCTAAAGTACCTTAATGCCACAACACATGGATATAATGTTTATGCCGTTAAAAATCATCCCGGGTTTGGTTGAGTCGATTGTGTGCTGCAGGGTTTGAATGGAAGCCAGTCGAGCCTTCCTTCTTGAAGATCACCTCTGCCCACCTGCAACTGTTCACTGCAACCCTCGCAGTTCTGTAGTGTGGTGGAGGCAGGTGCACCGAAATGAAGAAGAAACATAAGGGGGAGGCGGGAAGTGAATACTTTAATATTTATTAAATTTAAAGTGCACATCACGAATCAAACTAAAAAAGTTCGACAGAAACAAAGATCCAGAACAGGAAGGACGGAAGCACAAGTCGAGACAAAGACTCACAAAGACGCTGAGACCGAAGGAAGCACAGAGACTCACGCAGAGGACACCGAACCTACAGGAGGGTCTGATAAAGACAGAGGGGGGAGACTAGGAACTGAGATACAAACTGGACAAATGAGGTAACAAGACACAGGTGAGAGAACACAAGGGCAAGGCAGGGAGCTGATTGGCTGACAAGACAAAGTGAACAAGTCGGAACTGACAGCAGAGGAGACGCTGGAAAGCAATAACAAAGAGATTGGGGAAACTAAACAAAGACAGGAAGCAAAACACAAGACGCAAGGCAGGTATATACAAAATAAAACAGGAAATAAGCAAAACGGGAATCCAAACCAAAACATGCGAACACACTGAAATGACCAGAAACAGTCCACAGTTCAAAAACTAAAATATCCAGAATGTTAATGAAAACCTAATGTCAAACTGAGAATACCTAAAGTCCAGGCAGGGATCATAACACAAAGAAATCAATCTTTGGGGGAGAAACCCTCCCAGTTTCAGAGCAACTTCTCTTAACAATCCAGATGTGAATAGTTAGTTCTGAACTGCCGTTGCAGCTCTTTGCTTCGGCCAGGCAGCAACAATATTGAATCGTACCAATAAATATGTAAGAACTGGTCAGTGCCATTCAATGAGAATCTCAATGATTCTCGCAGTCAATGTTTCTACCTGTAACACAACAAAGCATGCACCACATTGTGGAAGTATCCACTGTGGACACCACTTGGAATTCAAAAGGCTCTGTACCTGCAAAGTCGAATTTTAAAATTCCTCCAAAGTCCATGTTCAAAAACCAGTAGCCCCAGGTCGGATGTTATATGGAAGTAGGACTGAAGGATCCAGCTTTGATGTAATAACCATCACAGTCCTAAATCTGATAGAACCAACATCTTTGTTGGCGTTGAGCTTTTTCCCTGCTAGCTCTGACTACAAAGAATTACAGCTTGCACCTTTAACAGCTTACTTTGGAGCATATCTCTGATCCATTTAACAAAATATATCGAGGCCTAAGCAGCTCTTGTGTTGTTGCGTGCAGTTACAAAGATTATGGATTCACGTCCCAGCCGGATTGTCTGTGATTAAAATACCATACAAACACATATCATCACCTGATAATTGGAAGCGTAAACAAACAAAGTGAATTGAAGTTGATGATATGCCGAACACAATTTTGTTGCCACTGGCCATTGTTGTGCATGACGAACAAAGAGCATCATGATGCACATATTGATTTTGCTGTAAAGCACAGGCTCAGAGGGAGTATTAAAGCAAAAGGTCAAGAAGAATGAGATGGAATTTTCTTATTATAATACTGACATTCCCCATTACGTTCAGAGTCATGAACCGATTTCTTAGTCACCACTACTCCTCCGAGATAATGCAATAAGTTCTTGTTGCTCAAGGACACTCTATCCTGCCTACTTATGACTTGAGGTAGTTATTGCATGTATTTCATCACATATTACAATGTGGCGGATGGAAAACTCCAACTGGACGTATATGAATCCAAGGTGGGAGAGGAGCTTTACGGATGATTGGTGCCTGCTTCGTGAGACCGCTTTTTTTTTTGGAACATAAATACAGATTTTTCTCTCTCCCTTGATGAGGATAATTAAACTGCTTTTTCTTCAGTCAGCTTTCCATCCCAGCATGGGACCCAGGAGTCTAATTCGGATAAATTTTTCATAGCCTTTCAGCAGCATTAAGTGCCAGCCAGTAGAAACTGACATATAAAGGAACAGGATACTTAGCTAACCCAAATAAACACCATAAGTATGCACAGCCCTGCAGGAGGACGACACGCTGATATTGTTTTCCTAAAGAGACTACACTCTGTGAACTTACCCTGGTGTAAACTGAACACAATTATAATATCCATTGTCTCCATGATCAAAAACAATCCGTGCTAATGCAGGACCCCCTGTAATCAAACCCGAGAGACCAAGCGTTAGCAGCGGTAGAAACGGCAGAATGCCAACAGCCATCATTTCTAATACAACGCTTTGTCAAACAAAGTCTTTGCTTTTTTATTTATTTAAATAATGTGTGTTTTTTTACCTTAATGGGATCATTTGTAAATATGATAACTAGCTAGATGAAATTGTGTAATACCACTTTGTTCCTGCAGAGGTGATGATACAGAGTTACTGAAGGAGCCGCTGCCGTACCAGAGGAGTAAACTAACTCTTGCTGGGGCTCTTTGGCCAACAGCTGCGGGGGTTATGAGCTTTGGGGGGACCGAACCACCAACTGCTCCCCGAGAGCCCCTAATTGGCCGGCTGCCCACTGATGTGTGTGTGCACACGTTTGCAGGTTTGATAACTACGGATAGGTCAAATGAAAAAAAATTAATTTCCCTTGCGGGATCAATAAAGTATTTGCAACTCAAAAATTCAAATTCAAAATCCATATTCTTAGAAGAAGAGGAGGGATCTCATTCTGTCAGCCACCACCCAAAGCTTGTGACGATGGGTGAGTGTTGGACTGAAAATCAAGTAGAATATTGAGTGTATAACACGCCAGCAAATGCTAAGGTAAGTTAGCATTTCCTTGTCTCTTACAATAGGGGTGGACACCCCAGTCTTCTGTTAACATGCTGCCCCCTACTGGTTGGCAACATGAAGCGCTCGCTTGCTCAGCTCGGCTACATAGTTATTAACCTTTTAGTTTAAGCTGTGGCCTGATAGCTGCACGAAAATGAGTGCAGCAATGCAAGAGAGTGAATTGGTAACAACCCGTTTGCTGATGAGAAATGACGAGAACATTCTGCGCTGTTAAGAAAAGATGCTCCTCACGATGTATTTGACGTGTTTTATCATGATGCTTTAATATCGCAACATCACAATACGAAAACAAAATGTAAAACTGTTTTATTGGATCACTGTGCACCCTGATTCTCATTTGTTTTGACATTTCTGGTACTATGTATAGAATTGAGAGCGTTGACTTCCGGTTTAGCGACTAATGGAGTAAGACGTGTCTGCGGGAGCTCCTGTGAAACTCTTTTAAATGATCATATAGGGCCTTTTGTGTACTCTCTGTTTCTACATTTTGACTCCGCAAGCTCGTTGTGACTTTATTACAACCCATTATGCCTCCAAAGAA